>CM038681.1:269631805-269775337 GCA_021605205.1 Aegilops longissima
AGCATGCCAAGTTTCATGAATTTCAGACAAGTTTTGGATTTACTAGAATTTAAAAACAGAGTATCTCAATGTTTTGCCGGCAATCAACAGTGCCCTGGTGTTTGAAATTCATTCCCGTTTCTTGCATGGGACCTAAGCATGCACCCAAGGACACATATTTGATTTTTCAACCAATTTATATGCACTGGAGCATGTGCATGTAGTTCAAATTTGAATTATGCACATAAAATGCCTAGAAAACCCAGTTAATGTATAAAAATGTCCAAACAAACCCTGAAAAATTCCTAAATTTAGCAAAACACTCCTGTTGTTCTATGTTGACACTAGATTTTTTTTTGAAAGCTATAAGAAGCAATGGATATCGTTTCGTCCCCAAAGGTGGCACGTTCCCTACCGAAACCATCAGGCTTGTTGTGAGAAGCCCAGGTTTGTGAGAAGCTTATACACAAACCTTCCCCAAATGGGATAAATTTTTTACGACGACATGTTGATGCCGCTCCATGATATCATGCCAAGTTTCATGAATTTCAGATGAGTTTTGGATTTACTACAATTTAAAAACAAAGTATCTCAACGTTTTGCCGGCAATCAACATTGCCCTGGTGTTTGGAATTCATTCCCATTTCTTGCATGGGACCTAAGCATGCACCCAAGGACACAGATTTGATTTTTCAACCAATTTATATGCACTGGAGAATGTGCAAGTAGTTTATACCCAAACGAACACCGAAAAATTCCAAAAATTAACACAACACGCCTGTTGATCTATGTTGACACTAGATAAAAAATTGAAATCAAGAAGAGGCAACGGATATCGCTTCGTCCCCAAAGGTGGCACGTTCCCTACCGAAACCATCAGGCTTGTTGTGAGAAGCTCTGGTTTGTGAGAAGCTTATACCCAAACCTGCCCCAAATGGGACAAAAAATTTACCACGACATGTTGATGCCGCTTCATGATAGCATTCCAAGTTTCATGAATTTCAAACGATTTTTGGATTTACTAGAATTTAAAAACAAAGTATCTCAACCTTTTGTCGGCAATCAACAGTGCCCTGGTGTTTGAAATTCATTCCCATTTATTGCATGGGACCTAAGCAAGCACCCAAGGACACTTATTTGATTTTGTCAACCAATTTATATTGTCAGGACCCCGATTCCAAGTCACATCGACCTAGCTGGTAACACCTCATATCACTTTGCGGCCTCACGCACGGTATTCCCACGGGTGTCGCCTTACCATGGCCCGGGACCGTTTGCGCCTTTTGGCTCACGTATATGATGGTGTCGCTAGCATCCACATGACAAAGAACCCGAGCCGACATGGCTAGTCGTGAACCCAAAGCGGCACTAACCTATGGGGACAGGCATACATGAATCACTTCGAGCATGTCGGTCATCAACGTATGAACTCGGGCTGTAGCCTTTGGGCTAACAGACTCGGTATCCCGGGCTGTAGCAGGCTAGGCAGGACTCCGAGTATCACCGCGACATTTCCCGAAGGACAGACATAGGAACGAAATGAAACACATGCCGCCAGATCAAGTGTCCAAGCAAGAGTCTTTGGGCTAGCAGGACTCCGTGAACCGGGCTGTAGCGGACTACTATCGCTCGAAGCACGAGACTACATTTCCCCATATGAGAGGCTGCCAAGGATAAAAAACTAGTTTGTCGGATCCCACTCATACCAAGCATTTCAATCATACACAATATGCCCGATATGAGTAAATACAACAAGGCATCACAACAAAACTCTACAACTCAAGTACTTTATTTAAGAGGCTCCGAGGAGCCATACATAACATAGTCATACAGGTAGGGGTCACATGACCCAACACTCAAGTCATACAATCATACAAGCACATGCGGAAGCAAAGTAGTCTGAGTATGACTCTAGAAAGAAAGAAAGCTTGTTGGAGCCTTCCTATTTACAATGGCCCTTCACAAGTCTTAGGTCGCCACCTGGGTGGCTAGCTTACTCGTCGAAGTCAACATCTACATAGAATCCGTCGGAGGGGGTAGTATAGTCCTCTGAAAAATATTGATTAAGCAAACATGAGTACAAAGGTACTCAAGCAAGTCTTACCACGTAATCCTATCATACATGCACATTCTCAAGGAAGGAGGTGGAGTTATTTGCAGCAAGCCAGCTTTGACTCTTGGCTAAGCTATCCTACGTGACACACTTTGTAAAGCATTTTGTCGTACACGAGTCCACTAATCACCATCACAATACTCCACCGTGGATCCTCTCTCGTCATCCCCGAGAGGGCCATCCACGATACTCACACTTATCTTGAGGCTTTTAGTAGTATCCATTTACTTGTCTATGAACTGATATAGGTAACCCGAAGTCCTTCTCCGTGGACACGGCTATTCGAATAGATCATATTTAACCCTGCAGGGTATACTTCTTCACACACTCTCACCACTTATAAATCGTTTACACGACATGTACTCGCAACCTTCAAGCGGAAGCCCAGCGTGGGTGTCGGCCTCAGCCTACCTAAACACTCAAGTCCCTAGTCCAGGTTTATCGCCTATTCGGGTTCCATCCGCAGGAGTCCGCCGAGGTTTCCCATACAGCCCGAACGATGTGTGCAGGGTTCCCGAGATACCAAGCGGGCACTTTCGGTACACCGAACCACGGTGCCTACCGCAACACAACCCACCCCTAAGGTCAGCGTTGCGTGCGGCCCCAAATGCTACAAACACGAAACTACTTGCAACTCCGGACTATGAGCAGGGGTGGTTAAGAAGCCGAGAGGGTCAATTAAGGATCCCAATGTGTGGTAGTAACGGTTTCATGGATCACAAACACAGATCTCAGTTCTTAAGTTCGGCTTCAATGAAACAACCCACCATGTACTTCTACATGGCCTCTCATCGATACCTTTACCAAATCGTGTTCAACACTTTCACTCTCGAACCAACACAACCTTTCACTCCAGTTCATCATCCCGATGAGCCAGACACGACACAACTCTAAGCATAGCAAGCATAGCATGGTAGGAATCACAAACATGGCTCAATCAACTCCTACACATACTAGTGGGTTTCATCTAATTCTTGTGGCAATGACAGTCATGCAAAGGAAGTGGGTTCAACTACCGCAGCACACAACAGTTGAATCGCGTTGTCTTAATGCAGTAAACGAGAGCGAAGCGAGAACATGGGTTTGTATCGGAATGATCAATGAATTGCTTGCCCGATGGGCTGGGGTGAAAACTGCCCTTCAGATGGGTAGTCGAGGTTATCTTCGGGGGCAGAACCTATCACGAAAACACACCGAAATAAACATACAAACAATATGCAACAATATGATGCATGCTATGACATGGCAATATGGATGTGTGTTGGCCTAATGCAAGTTGAAGGAACAGGGGATGAACTCATTTGAATCAAGGATTCAAATGATAGCTCATTTGAGTTAGTCCTAATGGTGCAATATCTTATTCCGGTTATTCAGCATAGTTAACTTGTTTTAACATGCATGAAACCTGTACCAATGGATAGAGTGTATTTTTCTGATAATTTTTCATATATAAATCTTTGCATTTGGAGTTATAGAATAAAAGTTATAAGCATTTGAAATTTGAATTATATTCTGGAATTTATTATATAAAAATAAATCCAGAATTTGAATTAATGCGTCAGCATGAGGTCAGCGTGACGTCAGGGGGTCAACGGGGGTCGTCCAGGTCAAGCTGACCAGTGGGACCCGCATGTCAGGGTTAGTTTAACTAATTAGTTTTAATTAGAACTAATCCTAATTAGTTAACCGGGGGGGATCCACCTGTCATTGACTCAGACAGTCAACAGGGCCCACGGTCAGGGGGTCAGTGGTCAACTCGCCGGCGTCTAGCACTTGGCGAGGCCAGGGCAATGAGCAAAGTGCTTTTGCACTTTCCGGGCACCAAATGGAGCGCGGGGAGCATCTACGTGGAGCTGGAGGTGAGCCGCGGCGTTCGGTGTAACTAGTTGGAGTCGGGGTGGCCGGAGTTGGCACCGGCGACGAGTCGGGCGGTGGCCGGGGCTCGGGTGATGTCGAATTAGTTGCTAGGGGGCTCGGCGAGGCGCGGGAAGTGCATAGTTAGGCCCGTTGGGGCGTGGTGAGTGCGATGGACGCGGTGGCGTGGCCGTTAGGTGACCGGAGCCTCGTCGGCGGCGAGCTCCGCGGCGGTGGGTTCGGTGATCGTCGTGCTGCGTTGTGGTGCAAGAGGAAGAGAGCGGAGAGGGCGGGGGAGTAGCCAGGCTCACAGTGAACCCGTCGAGAGCCTCGTCGGGGTCGGGGGCGGTCTGATGCGGCGGCGACGGCGATGGGGATCTCCGGCGGCTTCAAGCTCGGTCGAGGTCGGTGTAGTGGCCTCGGGGTGCTTAGAGCGAGTGGGACTCGGCTAGCTAGGGGTAGTGGAGTGCGGCGGAGCTGCTGGACACGGTGGGGAGGAGCATGGACGGCGGGGAGCACGGCGTCGACGGTGGCGCGTCGGCGATGGCGTCGGCCAGGTTGGGGGAGAGCGAGAGAGAGGAGCAGGGGGAGAATGGGGTGTCCAGGGTCGGGCGACGACGCTGGGTCGTCGAGGCGGCGAGCGGCGAGCGAGGGTGAAGCAGGCGGCGGCCAGCTGCGTGGCGCGCCCTGCGCTCGCCGGCCGACACCGTTGCTGCTGCTGGCGAGCCAAGCAGCTGCTTGGCCTTGCTCTTGGGCTGGGCAGCAGGTGGGCAGGCGCGGCGCACAGTAAGCCTTTTCCCTTTTTAAGCTTTTCTATTTTCTGTAACTCTGTTGGGGTTTTTAAAAATACCAAAACTATTTTAAAAATTACCAAAATGCTCCTGGTCACTTGTTGGAATATTCCCAACATGAAACATTCTGGTTTGGCAATTTTTTGAACATTTAAAATATTTTTCATAATTTGAAATGCTCATTTCAAAAACTTGTGGATTAATTCTAGAACCCTTAGATGACCTAGAAAATGGTGCACCTCCTTTGACATGGGTTCTCAACCCAACCAAAGAGGATGAGCATTTTGAAGGGCATTTCAGATTCATTGAAATAAATTTTAGTAAACCCTAGTTGTTTTAAGGGGGGTGTTCAGGGTTTCTGCCTTCCCATTTCAAATTCAGATGAAATTTAAACATGATGCACACCCTAATGCATGGTCTATCTGGGATGTGACAACTCACCCCCACTCAAAAGAATCTCGTCCCAGATTTAGGATCTGCTAAAAAAGGTGGGATACTCAAGTCAAGATGATCCTCCCTTTCCCAAGTTGCTTCTTGTTCGGAATGGTTTGACCATTGAACCTTTAGAAACTTGATATTCGACGTCGAGTGGTACGCTCGGCTTGGTCGAGAATCTGAGCGGGATATTCTCGATAGGTAAGGTTATCTTGGAGATCAAGCGTTTGTGGTCCACTCCACGGACAGGATCCGAGAAGCAACGCTGAGTTAGGAAGCGTGGAAGACATCATGGACCTTGGAAAGATGCGGAGGTAGTTCCAATTGGTAGGCAACTTCCCCTCGTTTGGCAAGAATGCGAAAGGGTCCAATGTAACGAGGAGCCAACTTGCCTTTGATACCGAATCGATGGGTTCCCTTCAAAGGAGTAACCCGAAGGTAAGCCTTCTCGCCAATTTCATAAGCCATAGGCTTATGCTTGCGGTCATATTGGCTCTTTTGACGAGATTGGGCCGTTTTCAATTTCTCACGCTGTAACGCGAACCTGCTCTTGACTTCTGGATCATATCCGGGCAAAGAGTTGTCTCTCCCGGTTTCGACCAGTTGAGAGCGTTCGACATTTTGTCCATAAAGAACTTGAAGGGCTTTGCCCAAGCTGGCTTGATAACTATTGTTATAAGCGAACTTCGGCGAATGGAAGGCATTTCTCCCAATTCATGCGAAAGAGATGACAAGCTCGAAGCATATCTTCTAGGATTTGATTGACTCGTTCTACTTGACCACTTGATTGGGGATGGAAAGCGGTGCTAAAGGAGAGCGTGTTCCCATAGCGTTTTGGAAACTTTCCCAAAATCGAGAGGTGAAGAGACTACCACGGTCGGAGTTAATCTCAATGGAACACCATGAAGAGACACTATTCGAGAGATGTACAAGTCAGCTAGCTGGCTAGCGGTTATACTCTCGAACGGGTAGGAAGTGGGCTACTTTGGAAAGGCGATCGGCGACAACGAAGATAGCATTATTCCCTCTCTTGGTCTGGAAACCCGGTAATGAAATCCATACCGATTTTATCCCATTTCCATTCAGGAATTTCCAAAGGTTGAAGGGTACCAAGAGGCCGTTGATGCTCTGCTTTAACTTCGACGACGACGTCGCAGTTAGCAATGTATTGAGCGATTTCTCTCTTCATCCTAGTCCACCAAAACCTCTGGCGTAGATCTTGATACATTTTAGTACTACCAGGATGAATGGTGAGAGGAGAGTCATGAGCTTCTTTAAGGATCAATTGCCGTAGCTGTTGTTTCTTGGGAACCACTAAGCGGTTATCAAAGAAGACAACACCTCGTTCATCTATGGAGAAACATTTAGCAGTTCCGCTAGCAATGTTCTCCTTGATCCGGGATATCCCTCTATCATACTGCTGAGCAGCTATGATTCGATCCATGAGGTCAGGTTTTGCCACCAGGGTGGAAAGGAATCCTCGAGGAACAATGTGAAGGTTAAGCTTACGAAATTCCTCGTGGAGAATTGGTTGACCTTGTTGTAACATCAGATTGTTACAATAGGATTTGCGACTTAGCGCGTCAGCCATGACATTGGCTTTGCCTGGGGTGTAGGATATTCCTAAGTCGAAATCTGTAATCAACTCGACCCAACGTCTTTGCCTGAGATTCAAATCCGGTTGGGTGAAGATATATTTCAGACTTTGGTGATCGGTGTAGATTTATAGCGATTACCCGGAAGGTAATGTCGCCAGGTTTTGAGTGCATGAACCATCGCTGCAAGCTCTAGATCGTGTGTGGGATAGTTATCCTCATGTGGGCGAATCGACGAGAAGCGTAGCAATCACATGACGATCTTGCATGAGTATGCAACCAAGTCCTTGTCGCGAGGCGTCGCAATAGATAATAAAGTCCTTAGAAATCTGGTGGAACAAATGCGGAGCAGATGTCGAGCGTCTTTTCAGTTCTCAAAGCTGATCTCGCCTTTGTGGCGTCCATTCGAACTTCTTATCTTTCTTGAGGAGTTCGGTTAGAGGTTTAACAACTTTAGAAATTCTCGACGAAGCGGCGGCAATAGCTCGCTAAACCGAGGAAACTCGAACTTGCTTGACCGATTCAGGTGGAGTCCAATCAAGGGCGGCTTGAACTTCGCTTCGGGATTGACAGCAATACCCTTACCAGAGATTACATGTCCTAGATAGGTCACTTCTGGTAACCAGAATTCACATTTAGAGAATTTGGCATAAAGGCGGTGCTCTCGAAGTTTCATCAATACTAGCCTTAGGTGTTCGGCATGTTCTTCCTCATTCTTGGAGTAGATGAGTATATCATCGAGGTATACCACGACGAATTTATCCAAATACTCCATGAAGATGGAGTTCATTAACCGAGAGAAAGTGGCTGGAGCATTGGTTAATCCGAAGGACATGACGGTGTACTCGTATTGGCCATAACGAGTGACAAAGGCCGTTTTGGGTATGTCCCCGTTCTTGATTTTGATTTGATGGTAGCCCAGCCTCAAATCCATCTCGGAAAAGACTGAGGATCCAGCGAGCTGATCATACAGGTCGTTGATCCTGGGGAGCGGATACTTGTTCTTGATAGTGACCAAATTGACTGGTCGGTAATCTACAACCATCCGATCCGTACCATCCTTCTTCTTGACGAAGAGGACGGGGCAAGCCCATGGAGATGAACTAGGACGGATGAAACCCTTTTGCAAGGACTCATCGAGTTGTTTCTTAAGTTCAGCTAGTTCTAGGGGTTCCATCTTATAAGGTCTTCTAGAGATTGGGACAGTTCCGGGAATAAGATCTATCACGAACTCGACATCCCTGTCAGGTGGAACACCTGGCAGTTCTTCCGAAAGACATCCGGAAATCACGGACTACGGAATATCTTGAGATCTGGAAGGGGGTTGGCATTTAAGGAGTAAAGTTGGCGCTTAGACACTCGGGTTAAAACATCCACTGTGTTGCCCGAAGGATGGGTAAGTTGAACAGTTCTAGTAGAGCAATCAATCTTAGCGTAATGGGCGACATCCACCATACCCAAGATGATGTTTATGTCCGAGGACTTGAGAGCTATTAGAGATGCAAGAAAGACTAATCATCGACAAGAATCTCATTCCATGACTTATTCTAGAGGTTTGCCATCTAGAACCAGGAGTTTAATTTCCATGGAGGTAGGCATGTCACGAGAATGTGGTGTTGTGCAATCGAGCATAGCTCTCGAAATAAATGAATGAGATGCTCCAAAGATCAAAAAACGATTGCGGATGGCAATTAACAAGAAGCGTGCCGAGGGCGGCGTTGGGATCCTCATAGGTTTCTTCAGCGAGACATAGTTGACATGGCCACGGCGGTGGCAACCGGCTTAGCATAGGGCACCTTTCTGCTGGCTTGCCGCGCCAACAGACTTTCGACTTGATTGGGGTTGTTCAGGGGACACTCTCGGATATAGTGGCCCGTCTCTCCACACTTGAAGCAAGTGATCACATTTGGACGTGTAGCAGCACTAGCAGTTGGACCTCCATAAGTCTTGGGTGGAAAATACGGCTGGTTGGGGCGGCGCCTCGAAGGATGGCCTCGGGGTGTACAGGGTGGTAGAGCCGTGTTTGGGACCCAAACCGGCGCTTCGGGATCGAGCGGATGGCGATCCGAGTCGCGGATGTGCTTGCGTGAAGCCTCAAAATCAGTCTGCCTGATTTGGCGCCGATAGCCTTATTGACTAGCCGGGAAAGAGGTACACTCATGCGAGACGGAGATCTCGGCGTAGCTCAGGGCTAAGTCCTTACGGAACCTCGCCGCTTCTTGGCATCGGTAGAAACTTCTTGGGAGCATAACGTGCTAACCTCCCGAATTCACGGTATGAGGCATCCTTTGTCACCGCCTTGGGTGAAACTGCAGAATTCCTCACGTTTGCGGTCCATAAGACCTTCTGGAATATGGTGCTCACGGAAGGCGGCACTGAATTCATCCCAAGTTGTAACTTGTCCAGCCGGACGCATAGCCTCATAATTTTCCCACCAGAGACTAGCAGGACCTTCCAGATGATAGGCGGCAAAGGTAACCTTGTCAGCCTCAGCCACGTTGGCGGAACGCAGCTTGTGGTGGATACTGCGGAGCCAATCATCTGCGTCGAGAGGCTCGACGGAACATTTGAACTTTGGAGGATATAGCTTGACGAAATCATTGAGTGAAACCATATCGTTTCTCGGCTGGCGTGCTGTGTTTTGTTCAATCCGCTCCAATAAGTGGTTGGTTTCGCGCTTATTGCGTTCTGCTTCCAGCATCACCTCGGCCAAGGATGGCGGTTGCGGCAGATTCACATTTCTGGCTGCACTGGCTTCTCCCTGCTCTGGAACAGCAGGAGTATTTCGAGTGTTGACCATCCTGGGAGACAAAACAAAGGTTTAAACCAGGATGGCAGAATTTAACAAGGAAGTGCGGAAGGTAATGGACAGCATGGAACGCAAAGATGTTCATCCGTATGACATGGTAATATAAAACTGCCATATATATATATACCATCGGTCATACACACCATTCATAGTTTAGTACAAGCCTGACGGAGTACAACTATAAGGAAAGGCGTTACATCTCGTCGGAAGCATTCCAACTCCTATACATTATTTTTCTACACTTCCGGAACGATACACACTAAGTCGTATTCCACGAGTCACGCAGGACGGTGGAAATACAACTACTACCATACTAGGAATACTACTACTATCTCAGGCAGCTCCATAGTAGTCCTCATAGAAGTCACCACCCAGACCTGGAAGTGGAACATGATCGTCCGGAAACAGACAATCCTGTGGGGCCTGTGGACCATAAGGACTCGGATGTGGCCGTGGACCAACAAACGGTGGCGAGGCAGGCCCACGAGGAGGAGTGATGCCTCCAACCTCACGCCACTCCATGAAGTCCGCAGACTCGCCCTTGCAGGTACAAGTCTCTCATGTCCATACATCCGGCTTGCACGGCAGGTGCAAACCTAGTCAGAGTAGCCCAGTGGTGAGCGGGCATTAAACAGCTCCATACGCAAGGCCCGGTTCTCACGGTCCTTGTCCTCCAACAACTCAGTAGTAGTGCGGAGGTGAGTCCTCATGGGATGCATCGCTGTACAAACCACGAAGGTAGCCATGCGCCCGGGAAGGATCTTGGCATATAGCGGAAGTCGGTGTTGCTCAAGAAAGCAGTCCTGGCTCGAATAATAGTCATCATGGAATAGGCTGCATCTTGTACAGACATTCCAATAGTGATTCGAGCCCATAAGAACGATGAAGTGGCTCAAGAGCTCCGGGTAAGATGGATAAATCCGGACCGTGCATAGGTATTGGCTTTGATTGAAATCCCTGAACTGCTCCTCGACGGTATATTCAGGATACCATCGATAACCAGCCTCAATCATCACCCTAACCAACATGGCTGTGTGACCGCATACATCAATGCAACGAGTCAGGCGAACCACTTGGTTCTGGGAACGGGTGGCCATCTGAAAGCACAGCCACAATGCAAAGGCATTAGAATTTCTAGGGAAAATCGGGCAGCATAACATCTGTAAATGCTCAAAATCAGATTTGAGACATTCAAAATCAGATTTGCAAAACCACTCAACAACATCATATCAAGGTTCTGGTTCAAATGATAGCATACTAACTTTAGTAGCACTGAACTGAGGATGTAACCAACGATCCTATAAGTTACTACGGATTAGTAACACGTGAACCTGATAGAGAGAAGAGAGCCTAGTCCTATACCCACGTTGAATGAGAAGAGGATGACTCGGATCGAGGGCATAAGGTAAAGGAGTAAAAAGAGCCTTCGTTCCTCCCACAATCAATTCCCTACATATAACTAAAGCAATTCTAGACTCAACTTGACCAGTTTGGCTTAGCGAACCTACAGGCAGCCCCTGCTCGATGCCAACGCTGTCGGACCCGATTCAAGTCACATCGACCTAGCTGGTAACACCTCATATCACTTTGCGGCCTCACGCACGGTATTCCCACGGTGTCGCCTTACCATGGCCGGGACCGTTTATGCCTTTTGGCTCACGTATATGATGGTGTCGCTAGCATCCACATGACAAAGAACCCGAGCCGACATGGCTAGTCGTGAACCCAAAGCGGCACTAACCTATGGGGACAGGCATACATGAATCACTTGAGCATGTCGGTCATCAGCGTATGAACTCGGGCTGTAGCACTGGGCTAACAGGACTCCGGTATCCGGGCTGTAGCAGCTAGGCAGGACTCGAGTATCACCGCGTGACATTTCCCGAAGGATGACATAGGAACGAAATGAATCACATGCCGGCCAGTCAAGTGTCCAAGCAGTAGTGCTGGGCTAGCAGGACTCCGGTGAACCGGGCTGTAGCGGACTACTATCGCTCAGAAGCACGAGACTACATTTCCCCATATGAGAGGCTGCCAAGGATAAACAACTAGTTTGTCGGATCCCACTCATACCAAGCATTTCAATCATACACGCAATATGCCCGATATGAGTAAATACAACAAGGCATCACAACAAAACTCTACAACTCAAGTACTTTATTTAAGAGGCTCCGAGGAGCCATACATAACATAGTCATACAGGTAGGGGTCACATGACCCAACACTCAAGTCATACAATCATACAAGCACATGCGGAAGCAAAGTAGTCTGAGTACAGACTCTAGAAAGAAAGAAAGCTTGTTGGAGCCTTCCTATTTACAATGGCCCTTCACAAGTCTTAGATCGCCACCTGGGTGGCTAGCTTACTCGTCGAAGTCAACATCTACATAGAATCCGTCGGAGGGGGTAGTATAGTCCTCTGAAAAATATTGATTAAGCAAACATGAGTACAAAGGTACTCAGCAAGTCTTACCACAGAATCCTATCATACATGCACATTCTCAAGGAAGGAGGTGGAATTATTTGCAGCAAGCCAGCTTTGACTCTTGGCTAAGCTATCCTACGTGACACACTTTGTAAAGCATTTTGTCGTACACGAGTCCACTAATCACCATCACAATACTCCACCGTGGATCCTCTCTCGTCATCCCTGAGAGGGCCATCCACGATACTCACACTTATCTTGAGGCTTTTAGTAGTATCCATTTACTTGTCTATGAACTGATATAGGTAACCCAGAAGTCCTTCTCCGTGGACACGGCTATTCGAATAGATCATATTTAACCTGCGAGGGTATACTTCTTCACACACGCTCACCACTTATCGTTGTTTACACGACATGTACTCGGCAACCTTCAGCGGAAGCCCAGCGTGGGTGTCGGCCTCAGCCTACCTAAACACTCAAGTCCCTAGTCCAGTTTATCGCCTATTCGGGTTCCATCCATGAGGAGTCCGCCGAGGTTTCCCATACAGCCCGAGCGATGTGTGCAGGGTTCCCGAGATACCAAGCGGGCACTTTCGGTACACGACCCACGGTGCCTACCGCAACACAACCCACCCCTAAGGTCAGCGTTGCGTGCGGCCCCAACATGCTACAAACACGAAACTACTTGCAACTCCGGACTATGAGCAGGGGTGGTTAAGAAGCCGAGAGGGTCAATTAAGGATCCCAATGTGTGGTAGTAACGGTTTCATGGATCACAAACACAGATCTCAGTTCTTAAGTTCGGCTTCAATGAAACAACCCACCATGTACTTCTACATGGCCTCTCATCGATACCTTTACCAAATCGTGTTCAACACTTTCACTCTCGAACCAACACAACCTTTCACTCCAGTTCATCATCCCGATGAGCCAGACCTGACACAACTCTAAGCATAGCAAGCATAGCATGGTAGGAATCACAAACATGGCTCAATCAACTCCTACACATACTAGTGGGTTTCATCTGAATTCTTGTGGCAATGACAGGTCATGCAAAGGAAGTGGGTTCAACTACCGCAGCACACAACAGTTGAATCGCGTTGTCTTAATGCAGTAAACGAGAGCGAAGCGAGAACATGGGTTTGTATCGGAATGATCAATGAATTGCTTGCTGATGGGCTGGGGTGAAAACTGCCCTTGAGATGGGTAGTCGAGGTTATCTTCGGGGGCAGAACCTATCACGAGAACACACCGAAATAAACATACAAACAATATGCAACAATATGATGCATGCTATGACATGGCAATATGGATGTGTGTTGGCCTAATGCAAGTTGAAGGAACAGGGGATGAACTCATTTGAATCAAGGATTCAAATGATAGCTCATTGAGTTAGTCCTAATGGTGCAATATCTTATTCGGTTATTCAGCATAGTTAACTTGTTTTAACATGCATGAAACCTGTACCAATGGATAGAGTGTATTTTTCTGATAATTTTTCATATATAAATCTTTGCATTTGGAGTTATAGAATAAAAGTTATAAGCATTTGAAATTTGAATTATATTCTGGAATTTATTATATAAAAATAAATCCAGAATTTGAATTAATGCGTCAACATGAGGTCAGCGTGACGTCAGGGGGTCAACGGGGGTCGTCCAGGTCAAACTGACCAGTGGGACCCGCATGTCAGGGTTAGTTTAACTAATTAGTTTTAATTAGAACTAATCCTAATTAGTTAACAGGGGATCCACATCATTGACTCGAGCAGTCAGCAGGGCCCACGGTCGGGGTCGATGGTCAACTCGCTGCGTCTAGCCGCCCGCGAGGCTGAGTGCAATGAGCAAAGTGCTTTTGCACTTTCCGGCACCAAATGGGCGCGAGGAGCATCTCGTGGAGCTGGAGGTGAGCCGCGGCGTTCGGTGTAACTAGTTGGAGTCGGGGTGGCCGGAGTTGGCACCGGCGACGAGTCGGGCGGCGGCCGGGGCTCGGGTGATGTTGAATTAGTTGCTAGGGGGCTCGGCGAGGCGTGGGAAGTGCATAGTTAGGCCCGTTGGGGCGTGGTGAGTGCGATGGACGCGGTGGCGTGGCCGTTAGGTGACCGGAGCCTCGTCGGCGACGAGCTCCGCGGCGGTGGGTTCGGGTGATCGTCGTGCGCTCGTTGTGGTGCAAGAGGAAGAGAGCGGAGAGGACGGGGGAGTAGCCAGGCTCACGGTGAACCCGTCGAGAGCCTCGTCGGGGTCGAAGCGATCGATGCGGCGGCGGCGGCGATGGGGATCTCCGGCGGCTTCAAGCTCGGTCGAGGTCGGTGTAGTGGCCTCGGGGTGCTTAGAGCGAGTGGGACTCGGCTAGCTAGGGGTAGTGGAGTCTGGCGGAGCTGCTGGACACGATGGGGAGGAGCATGGACGGCGGGAACACGTCGTCGACGGTGGCGCGTCGGCGATGGCGTCGGCCAGGTTGGGGAGAGCGAGAGAGAGGCGGGGAGAATGGGGTGTCGGGGGTCGGGCGGCGACGCGGGGTCGTCGAGGCGCGAGCGGCGAGGGTGAAGCAGGCGGCGGCCAGCTGCGTGGCGCGCCCTCGCTCGCCGGCCGACACCGAGCTGCTGCTGGCGAGCCAAGCAGCTTCATTGGCCAGCTCTTTGGGCTGGGCAGGCAGGTGGGCGGCAGCGGAACAACAGTAAGCCTTTTCCCTTTTTTTAAGCTTTTTCTATTTTCTGTAACTCTGTTGGGGTTTTTAAAAATACCAAAACTATTTTAAAAATTACCAAAATGCTCCTGGTCACTTGTTGGAATATTCCCAACATGAAACATTCTGGTTTGGCAATTTTTTGAACATTTAAAATATTTTTCATAATTTGAAATGCTCATTTCAAAAACTTGTGGATTAATTCTAGAACCCTTAGAAGACCTAGAAAATGGTGCACCTCCTTTGACATGGGTTCTGAACCCAACCAAAGAGGATGAGCATTTTGAAGGGCATTTCAGATTCATTGAAATAAATTTTAGTAAACCCTAGTTGTTTTAAGGGGGGGGGGGTGTTCTGGGGTTTCCTGCCTTCCCCATTTCAAATTCAGATGAAATTTAAACATGATGCACACCCTAATGCATGGTCTATCTGGGATGTGACATATATGCACCGAAGCATATTGATACGTCTCCAACATATCTAAATTTTTTGATTGTTCCATGCTATATTATATTCTGTTTTGGACATTATTCGGGTTTATTATACACTTTTAAATTATTTTTGGGACTAACCTATTAACTGGAGGCCCATCCCAGAATTGTTGTTTTTTGCCTATTTCAGAGTTTCGCAGAAAAATAATATCAAACGGAGTCCAAACGGAATGAAACCTTCGGGAACGTGATCCAGAGGACTTGGACCCTACGTCAAGAAAGCTACTAGGAAGGAATGAGGTAGGGGGTGCGCCTACCCCCCAGGCGCGCCCTCCACCATCATGGGGCCCATGTTGCTCCACCGACGTACTTCTTCCTCCTATATATACCTATGTACCCCCAAACTACCAGATACGGAGCCGAAAACCTAATTCCACCGAAACCTTACATGCCGTGAGATCCCATCTTGGGGCCTTTTAGAGCTCACGGGGGGGCATCGATCACGGAGGGCTTCTACATCAACACCATAGCCTCTCCGATGATGTGTGAGTAGTTTACCTCAGACCTTGGGTCCATAGTTATTAGCTAGATGGCTTCTTCTCTCTCTTTGGATCTCAATACAAAGTTCCCCACGATTCTCGTGGAGATCTATTTGATGTAATCTTCTTTTGCGGTGTGTTTGTTGAGACCGATGAATTGTGGGTTTATGATCAAGTTTATCTATGAAAAATATTTGAATCTTCTATGAATTCTTTTATGTATGATTGGTTATCTTTGCAAGTCTCTTCGAATTATCAGTTTGGTTTGGCCTACTAGATTGATCTTTCTTACAATGGGAGAAGTGCTTAGCTTTGGGTTCAATTTATGTGTCCTTTCCCGGTGTGATGAGGGGCAGCAAGGCACATATTGTATTGTTTCCATCGAGGATAACAAGATGGGGTTTATATCATATTGCATGAGTTTATCCCTCTACATCATGTCATCTTACTTAAAGCATTACTCTGTTCTTTTGAACTTAATACTCTAGATGCATGCTGGATAGCGGTCGATGTGTGGAGTAATAGTAGTAGATGCAGGCAGGAGTCGGTCTACTTGTCGCAGACGTGATGCCTATATACATGATCATACCTAGATATTCTCATAACTATGCTCAATTATGTCAATTGCTCAACAGTAATTTGTTTACCCACCGTAATACTTATGCTCTCGAGAGAAGCCACTATTGAAACCTATGGCCCCCGGGTCTATTTTCGATCATGTTAATCTCCCGTCAACAAGCTATTTCTGGTGCCGTTTTTATTTTGCTTTCTTTACTTTGCATCTTTATCATAAAAATACCAAAAATATTATCTTATCATATCTATCAGATCTCACTTTCGTAAGTGACTGTGAAGGGATTGAGAACCCCTTTATTTCATTGGTTGCGAGGATTTTATTTGTTTGTGTAGGTGCGAGGGACTCTCGCGTGGCGTCCTACTGGATTGATACCTTGGTTCTTAAAAACTGAGGGAAATACTTACACTACTTTACTGCATCACCCTTTCCTCTTCAAGGGAAAACCAACGCAGTGCTCAAGAGGTAGTAAGAAGGATTTCTGGCGCCGTTGCCGGGGAGTCTACGCAAAAGTCAACATACCAAGTACCCATCACAAATCCTTATCTCCCGCATTACATTATTTGCCATTTGCCTCTCGTTCTCCTCTCCCCCACTTCACCCTTGCTGTTTTATTGTCCCTCTCTTTTCCGTTCGCCTCTTTTTTTCGCGTGCATCTTTTTTGCTCGTGTGTTGGATCGCTTGCTTGTCACGATGGCTCTACCTAGATTTGGTGATCTTCACCTTAAAAGGTTAGAAGAGATCGAAAGCAACGCCATGAGTTTTATGGTCTTACAATTTGAGCATAATAATTTCTTTAGAAACGAGCTTAAGGAACAAAAAAGCTTTATGGGTTATATGAATAAAGAGCTCGATGATATGTCTAAAGAATTTGATGGTTTGAAATGTCAGATTGCTCATCTTGAGAAGTTAATAGCTGAAGTTTCGGATAAGCAGGCCACCTTAGTTAATAAGATGGCCGCTAAGCCAGATTTTTTTTGGGAAAATAAAGATGAAGATCTAAAAGTTATTGATGTGTCCCCTTTTAAATCTTTGTTTTGCAATATGAATCTTGATAATGATGGGAATGAATATGATCCACCTTTACCTAGAAGGTGTTCCAATAATTCGGAGTTTTTAGATCTTGATGCAAAAATAGGTAAAAGCGGGATTGAAGAGATCAAAACTCTAGATATTAATGAACCCACTATTTTGGATTTCAAGGATTTTAATTATTATAATTGCTCTTTGATAGATTGTATTTCCTTATTGCAATCCATGCTAAATTCTCCACATGCTTATATTCAAAATAAACCCTTTACCAAACATATCGTTGATGCTTTGATGCAATCTTATGAAGAAAAACTAGAGTTGGAAGTTTCTAGAAAACTTTATGATGAGTGGGAACCTACTATTAAAATTAAAATTAAAAATCATAAATGCTATGCTTTGTGTGATTTGGGTGCTAGTGTTTCCACGATTCCAAAGACTTTGTGTGATTTGCTAGGTTTCCGTGATTTTGATGATTGCTCTTTAAACTTGCACCTTGCGGATTCCACCATTAAGAAACCTATGGGAAGAATTAATGATGTTCTTATTGTTGCAAATAGGAATTATGTGCCCGTAGATTTTATTGTTCTTGATATAGATTGCAATCCTTCATGTCCTATTATTCTTGGTAGACCTTTCCTTAGAACGATTGGTGCACACACATTGATATGAAGGAAGGGAATATTAGATTCCAATTTCCATTAAGGAAAAAAATATAACACTTCCCTAGAAAGAAAATAAAATTACCTTATGAACCTATTATGAGAGCCACTTATGGATTGCCTACCAAAGATGGCAATACCTACATCTATCTTTGCTATTATGCCTAGCTAGGGGCGTTAAACGATAGCGCTTGTTGGGAGGCAACCCAATTTTATTTTTTATTTTTTTGCTTTTTGCTTCTGTTTAGTAATAAATATTTGATCTAGCCTCTAGTTAGATGTGTTTTTATGTTTTAATTAGTGTTTGTGCCAATTTTAACGTATAGGATCTTCTTGGATGATAGTTATTTGATCTTGCTGAAAATTCCAAAAACTTTCTGTTCACGAAAATAATTGTTAAAAATCACCAGAACGTGATACAATATTGATCCCAATTTCTGATGATCAATAAACAAATTGTCTAGGTCTTCCTATTTTTTCTGAATTTTTGGAGTTCCATAAGTTTGCGTTAGTTACAGATTACTACAGACTATTCTGTTTTTGACAGATTCTGTTTTTCGTGTGTTGTTTGCTTATTTTGATGAATCTATGGCTAGTAAAATAGTTTATAAACCTTAGAGAAGTTGGAATACAGTAGGTTTAACACCAATATAAATAAATAATGAGTTCATTACAGTACCTTGAAGTGGTGTTTTGTTTTCTTTCGCTAATGGAGCTCACGAGATTTTCTGTTATGTTTTGTGTTGTGAAGTTTTCAAGTTTTGGGTAAAAGATTTCATGGATTATGGAACAAGGAGTGGCAAGAGCGTAAGATTGGGGATGCCCATGGCACCCCAAGATAATCTAAGGACACCTAAAATCGAAAGCATAGGGATGCCCCGGAAGGCATCCCCTCTTTTCGTCTACTTCCATCGGTAACTTTACTTGGAGCTATATTTTTATTCACCACATGATATGTGTTTTTCTTGGAGCGTCTTGTATTATTTGAGTCTTTATTTGTTAGTTTGCCACAGTCATCCTTACTTTACACACCTTTTGAGAGATACACACATGATTCAGAAATTGTTAGAATACTCTATGTGCTCACTTATATCTTTTGAGTTATATAGTTTTTGCTCTAGTGCTTCACTTATATCTTTTAGAGCACGGTGGTGGATTTGTTTTATAGAAACTATTGTTCTCTCATGCTTCACTTAGATTATTTTGAGAGTCCTACAAAACAGCGTGGTAATTTGCTTTAATTATGTTAGGCATTCAAGATTAGTAAAAAAAAATCTTATGAGTGTGTTGAATACTATGAGAAGTTTGATACTAGATAATTGTTTTGAGATATGAAGATGGTGATATTAGAGTCATGCTAGTTGAGTAGTTTTGAATTTGAGAAATACTTGCGTTAAAGTTTGTGATTCCCGTAGCATGCACGTATGGTTAATCGTTATGTGATGAAGTCGGAGCATGATTTATTTATAGATTGTCTTCCTTATGAGTGGCGGTCGGGGACGAGCGATGGTCTTCTCCTACCAATCGCATGCGCGTAATACTTTGCTTTGATAACTTGTAGATTTTTGCAATAAGTATATGAGTTCTTTATGACTAATGTTGAGCCCATGGATTATACACACTTTCTTCCTTCCACCATTGCTAGCCTCTCTAATACTGCGCACTTTTCGCCGGCGTCATACACCCACCATATACCTTCCTCAAAACAGCCACCATACCTACCTATCATGGCATTTCCATAGCCATTCCGAGATATATTACCATGCAACTTACCACCGTTCCGTTTATTAAGACACGCTCCATCATTGTCATATTGCTTTGCATGATCATGTAGTTGACATTGTATTTGTGGCAAAGCCACCGTTAATAATTCTTTCATACATGTCACTCTTGATGCATTGCATATCCCGGTATACCGCCGGAGGCATTCACATAGAGTCATATTTTGTTCTAAGTATTGAGTTGTAATTGTTGAGTTGTAAGTAAATAAAATGTGATGATCATCATTTTTAGAGCATTGTCCCAAGTGAGGAAAGGATGATGGAGACTATGATTCCCCCACAAGTCGGGATGAGATTCTGGACTAAACAAAAAAAAAGAGACCATAAAAAAAGAGAAAAGGCCCAAATAAAAAAAATGAATGATGATGAGAGAAAAAGAGAGAAGGGACAATGTTACTATCCTTTTACCACACTTGTGCTTCAAAGTAGCACCATGATCTTCATGATAGAGAGTCTCCTATGATATCACTTTCACATACTAGTGGGAATTTTTTCATTTTAGAACTTGGCTTGTATATTCCAATGATGGGCTCCCTCAAAATGCCCTAGGTCTTCGTGAGCAAGCGAGTTGGATGCACACCCACTTAGTTTCTTTTGTTGAGCTTTCATATACTTATAGCTCTAGTGCATCCGTTGCATGGCAATCCCTACTCACTCACATTGATATCTATTAATGGGCATCTCCATAGCCCATTGATACGGCTAGTTGATGTGAGACTATCTTCTCCTTTTTTGCCTTCTCCACAACCACCATTCTATTCCACATATAGTGCTATGTCCATGGCTCACGCTCATGTATTGCGTGAAGATTGAAAAAGTTTGAGAACACCAAAAGTATGAAACAATTGCTTGGCTTGTCATCGGGGTTGTGCATGATTTAAATACTTTGTGTGGTGAAGATAGAGCATAGCCA
Source organism: Aegilops longissima (assembly GCA_021605205.1). NCBI lineage: Eukaryota > Viridiplantae > Streptophyta > Magnoliopsida > Poales > Poaceae > Aegilops > Aegilops longissima. Next base: position 269,652,421 of record CM038681.1, read on the forward strand.
GACTATATGATTTTGTAGGGATAACTTTCTTTGGCCATGTTATTTTGAGAAGACATAATTGCTTAGTTAGTATGCTTGAAGTATTATTATTTTTATGTCAATATTAAACTTTTGTCTTGAATCTTTCGGATCTGAATATTCATACCACAATTAAGAGAATTACATTGAAATTATGCCAAGTAGCATTCCACATCAAAAATTCTGTTTTTATCATTACCTACTCGAGGACGAGCAGGAATTAAGCTTGGGGATGCTTGATACGTCTCCAAAGTATCTATAATTTTTTATTGTTCCATGCTATATTATATTCTGTTTTGGACATTATTGGGCTTTATTATACACTTTTATATTATTTTTGGGACTAACCTATTAATCGGAGGCCCAGCCCAGAATTGCTGTTTTTTTGCTTATTTCAGAGTTTCGCAGAAAAATAATATCAAACAGAGTCCAAACGGAATGAAACCTTCGGGAACGTGATTTTTGGAACGAACGTGATCCAGAGGACTTGGACCCTACGTCAAGAAAGCTACCAGGAAGGCACGAGGTAGGGGGCGCGCCTACCCCCCCTGGCGCGCCCTCCACCCTCGTGGCGCCCACGTTGCTCCACCGACGTACTCCTTCCTCCTATATATACCTACGTACCCCCAAACTACCAGATACGGAGCCGAAAACCTAATTCCACCACCGCAACCTTCTGTACCCGTGAGATCCCGTCTTGGGGCCTTTTTGAACTCACGCGGGGGGGCATCGATCACGGAGGGCTTCTACATCAACACCATAGCCTCTCCGTTGATGTGTCAGTAGTTTACCTCAGACCTTCGGGTCCATAGTTATTAGCTAGATGGCTTCTTCTCTCTCTTTGGATCTCAATACAAATTTCTCCACGATTCTCGTGGAGTTCTATTAGATTTAATCTTCTTTTGCGGTGTGTTTGTTGAGATTGATGAATTGTAGGTTTATGATCAAGTTTATCTATGAACAATATTTGAATCTTCTCAGAATTCTTTTATGTATGATTGGTTATCTTTGCAAGTCTCTTCCAATTATCAGTTTGGTTTGGCCTACTAGATTGATCTTTCTTGCAATAGGAGAAGTGCTTAGCTTTGGGTTCAATCTTGCGGTGTCCTTTCCCAGTGACAGTAGGGGCAGCAAGGCACGTATTGTATTGTTGCCATCGAGGATAACAAGATGGGGTTTATATCATAGTGCATGAGTTTATCCCTCTACATCATGTCATCTTACTTAAAGCGTTACTCTGTTCTTTTGAACTTAATACTCTAGATGCATGCTGGATAGCGGTCGATGTGTGGAGTAATAGTAGTAGATGCAGGAAGGAGTCGGTCTACTTGTCGCGAACGTGATGCCTATATACATGATCATACCTAGATATTCTCATAACTATGCTCAATTCTGTCAATTGCTCAACAGTAATTTTTTTACCCACCGTAATACTTATGCTCTCGAGAGAAGCCACTAGTGAAACCTATGGCCCCCGGGTCTATTTTCCATCATGTTAATCTCCCATCAACAAGCTATTTCTGGCGCCGTTTTTATTTTGCTTTGTTTACTTTGCATCTTTATCATAAAAATACCAAAAATATTATCTTATCATATCTATCAGATCTCACTTTCGTAAATGACCGTGAAGGGATTGACAACCCCTTTATTCCGTTGGTTGCGAGGGTTTTATTTGTTTGTGTAGGTCCGAGGGACTCGAGCGTGGCCTACTGCTGGATTGATACCTTGGTTCTCAAAAACTGAGGGAAATACTTACACTGTGTTACTACATCACCGTTTCCTCTTCAAGGGAAAACCAACGCAGTGCTCAAGAGGTAGCACATGTGCATGTAGTTTAATTTTGAATTGTGCACCTGAAATTGCTAGAAAACCAATTTAATGTATAAAATGTCCAAACGAACCCTGAATAAATCCAGTTCTTTTACGACACACATATAGTTGCATGTTCACTGCATATAAAAGTTCTAGCAATTCAAACACCGTCCATTGCCGCTGTGATCCCATTATGTAATTCAAACCAAGTAGATCCCACACAGTTTATTATCACCAACCGTGTGAGATGCAATACAAAATATCCTGGAGCACTGTTTGATGACACTTTGTGCGCCCGTTTTTTCGCTGAAGCGTTTCAAAATTTTCGTCTTCCGCGGAAATATCTACCTCCCCGCCCCCTCCCCCTTACCAAAAACCATATTTCCCCTGTTTCCGCCTTCCTTTCCAAGTTGAAACCTTCACTCCTTGCTTGCAGCACCACCTCCTCACCGGCGACCCTCCTTTACGCTGCTCGGCCTCGCCTATCCAGGCAGGTAATCCACACCCGACCCCCATCCTCCTCCTCCTTCCACATCCCACATGCCCCAGCCGTTGGTGCGACACCTTCCACCCAAATCACCGATCCTCCACCAAATAATCGCTGCCCTAAGCCATGGTGCACGCAGTATAGCCAGGATCCCGAGGAGCATTTGGCAGCGGAGAAGCAAATCGCGATCGCACGCGCGGATGAGGTCGCGATGGCTACCATTCATGCCAACCCCCAGATCTTGGAGGAGCACCTCGCCGCCGAGGCCACCGTCGATGCTTCGCGCATTAACGCCGCGATGCGGTTGGCTGCTTTAAATGACATTTCGTGATGTTTTCTCGAGGCCACCCTCGGTGCCTTCGAGAAAGAGTACGAGGTGTTTGCCCAGCGTGCACGTGCTTACCTCATCTCGGGAGCCAGCAGGTTGGTGCCCTGAGCGGCTCAGGCAACTCACCACTATGACGAGGGCACCCACGATGTGGAGGCCTCGCCCTCTTCCATGTCCAAGGCTATGTGAAATATATAGGAGTAATCAATAATATACTCTAGACCCAACAGGAAACTTTACACTTAGATTATACATAAAAGATAAATCATAGAGAAGGCAATAGAAATGCATGTGAGACAATTTACTACTGATAGTTTGATGCCCCTTGATACCATCTAAAAATACAAAAGATATGTTTTGTCATAACCACATGCTTCAGAAGCAAAAAGCCAAATAAAACCAACATGACTCACCATCATTGGTCTTCTCCAACATATTTCTCTGCAAAAAGGATGTCACATACACTATGTACTTGCTTGTCAAGGAGCACTGCCATCGGTCTTCCCTGACTGCTACATCTCATCAAACCACATTTGCATGCTTTACTCCCAAGTAATCGGCAACCACCTGTTTGGCTCGTGTTATTATTTCTACTCATGCAACGACAAAGCAGTGCGAAGAAGGTGTGCACATAGGTACCAGGAGGATTCCTGGAAGTGGCTATGTTCGCCAGTTTTATCTCTGGATGGATCGCATGATCCTCTATCTCGGGTTAAACAACCGAGGCTAGTCGCCGATGCTCTATAGAACTTAGACATACTAATTCAACTTGATCTTGATCTTTTAGACACCCAACTGTGTGCCAAATATGATAATGATTTTCCGGTCAATACAAACACCTTATAATGATATTTTACTCTAAAAATTGTAATCCTTCCAGTTCTAAAAATTTGCCACATTGGGAATCAATTGATGTCTATTATGATATACTTACAAAATCCGAAATAGGATAATTAAACACACTTCTTAAAAGCATAAATATATTTTGATTGTTCGAGTTCTGGGTTCAACTACAAATATCTTGTTTAAAATTTAGAGATTGTATGTGGTGTATTTTTTGATGTATTTTGTACGACGTGACGTAATTCATAGCCTGATGCTTTTGGCCGCAACATACATGACACGTACAAGCTAGCTGTTGTATACACTACCTGCTATTTGCACAAGCTAGCAGCCTGATGGATTAATCATGCCTTGCTAGTTTGGCTAGTTGCAGAAGGTAGCAGTCTAATGGGTTAATCATGCCTTACAAGTTTTTTTTTGAGAATCATGCCTTGCTAGCTTTTTTTTGAGGCAAATGACTTGCTAGCTGTGTACATACATGCATAGTTCTGTACGTGTACATACATCGGGCCGGGGTGGGCCAACTTAGACGTGGGCGTGTGTTTCTTCCGATAAAATGCATGCATGCTTGTTTCTTTACAGGGGCTTCCATAATACTCCCTCCGTTCCTAAATAATTATCTTTCTAAAGATTTTAACAAGTGACTACATACGGAGCAAAATGAGTGAATCTACACTCTAAAACATGTCTACATACATCCGTATGTTGTAGTCCATTTGAGATGGCTAGAAAGACAAATATTTGGGAACATACGGATGTATGTAGACATGTTTTAGAGTGTAGATTCACTCATTTTGCTCCGTATGTAGTCACTTGTTGAAATCTCTAGAAAGACAATTATTTAGGAACGGAGGGAGTATTTGGGAACGGAGGGAGTATTAAGAGAAGAATGCATGCACGTGACTTCCAAAAAAAATCAATCTATGCTAGTCCTATTTTTCAGATCGGCACATCATTCTTTTATTAGACAACAGCGTGTCCTTTATTTTAGGATCGACAGGTCTTTTTTTGAATGGAAGGCATCAGCCTGCGTTTTTTTATGGGAACCTAATCCCACGGTAGGCAAAGGTGAATGGAACCTTTTTTAAGGTGTACGAAACATGCACGTGACCTAAAAAAATTCAATCTACGGTAGTCCTATTTTTTGATCGGCACGTCATCCTTTTATTAGACAACGGCGCGTCCTTTATTTTAGGATCGACAAGTCCTTTTTTTGAATGCGATTTTTTATGGGAACCTATTCCCACGGTAGGCAAAGGTGAATGAATCTTTTTTAAGGTGTATGAAACGTTTTTTTTCATTAAGGGCAATGGTGGGTAATTTTTACACTTGAAACATATCTAATGGCTATAAAATATAGTCTATTAAATAAACGATCAAATGTTTCTAATTTTTGTGGTAATTTCTAGCATAATTCTCTTTTTCTGGTTGACCCGTCACATACTTTTTATATATAATAGATGTGAGAAATAAATCGAATTTGGCTGTACTAAATACATGAGAAAACAAATACAATTGCTATGTTTCCGAGTTGTTAAGCATATGCTTGGTTTGCTTAACTTTCTGATCTTTTACTAGGAGTATGTTATATTGTGCAATGTGGTACTCAGTTAACGTTTGGTTCATTTGTTGTGGTGTTTAGTTAACTGCTTGGTTCAATTCTGCACTGCGATGTCCAATTGTCGTGGGTAGAATTTTGCATTATTGTGCATGTGAGGCATAAATCGAATTTGGCTGCACTTAATACATGAGAAACATATACAAGTGCTATATTTCCTAGTTCTTAATCATGATTGGTTTGGATAAATAGGTTTTCCATGTGGCTTGAATTAATCTGATGAATCTACAATGTGCTTGTTTTTCATCAACATATTTTACTGATAGCATGCGAACCTTTACTTAACCTGATGACTAACTACCTTATATGTGTTGCAGGAAAACAATGGGAAGCACTAAGGTTTACAATCGAGGTTAGCACGTGCATGGTCTGTTGTCTAATAGCACATTATTGTGCAATTGCAGGAACCATTCTAATATTTAGGTTTTTAACAATTTGGTCTTGCACATGTAGGTCCTGCTGTCAGAGGTTTTGACCCACTGTTCGACTCTTTTTGCATATGGGAAATGAGTTGTCCATGAATATCAATCAAGTCAAAAACTCAGAAAGATTGTTAGGATAAAGAAATTAGCAACAAAAAACAAGATCTTTGTCTGCACAATGAAAAAGACATCAGTTAACTACAAGATGGTACTAACTATTATACCTTGCCTTTTTTTATTCCTTTGCACCATTTCCAATATAGAGAAGATATCTATGCACATCCTTGTTTTCAGGCCTTTCCAAAGCAGTTCACTGATGATTAGCTCTCAAACCACCTCTATGGTTCAATATTGAAGTGTTCCTGAAGAGGACGAAGGATGGACGGTCAATCATCCACAGGCACTAGCGTAAAGTTGCAAAGACATTCAACATGAATGAAGGCTCAATATTTGCCTTCTGCTTCAGCTATTTTCTAGATGAGATGCACCTTTCTATGTATCGTCTATGATGCTAATTTCAAAAGGTTCTAGATATTGCATGTGAAACTTGGTGCTGGTGCAGTTGTGTAATGGGGTAGCTGAGTGCTGAAGCTATATCATGTTGTACTCTGATGTATTTCAATTATGAAATCCTGCTTCCTTAATATGGAAATGAAATATATTATGTGCTTAATATGAATGTCAATTAGATTAATAAATGGATTATTAATAATAGGGCAACTAGCCTGTTTATTGGCCAATAGCAGGTTTTTCTATTGCAAACGGTTATTCAGAAAACACCGTTGGCGATGACCTCAGGCAACGCACACAGTTTCTAGGAATAAACCGTGTTGGATCAATGAACAATCACACATGACATTCTCTTGAAAACTGTTTGCGTTAGTCCACCTTGTGCAAACGTTTACCACATAAAAACTATGTGTGATGGACAGCCTTTGCTACACAGTTTCTTCTATGCACCGTGTGTGATGCATTCAATAATGCAAACGATAAAATTGTTAATATCATGTGCAATGGTAACGCTATCACAAACGATTTAACGGGGAAAATTGTGTGTGCTGTACCTACGAAGGGAAACGTTTTCCTTGGAGCGACTATGTGGGATGTTCATACAAACGGAAACGTTTAGCGGGGACTGACTGTGTGGGATGTACTTACTACCGGAAACGATTTCGCCTGTATAATTGTATTTTTAGCATTACTGTACATATAACCGTATTTGAGCGCTTGCCGGTTGCACACGACCTCATTTTGCCGAGCGTGTGTGCCAGGAGGGCATATCCCTGATGGTTTCTGGGTCGTGTGGTAAGGACCCCCCTATCGCCCACACTCACTTGGCGACGGTTCCAAATGCTGTCATGAAAAGGGTTTAAAAACCGTTTGTATAACACCTCGTTGTACCAGTGACTACACATTACCGATGAAATGGGAAAACATCTGGGAATGTTTTCCTAACATTTGGCATTTTTTGGGCAGATGAAATGGAGGGGAAGGATCCATGTTCATCATGTTAGAGGCATGTGACAGATGAACGGATTGCATATTCAGATTCGTTACATTTTTCTGAGCAACTTTCATATATAAATTATTTTCATCTGACTTATGGTTATTTTTATATTAATTTTCAAAGTTTTAAACATTTTCTAAAATTATTATTATTTAAATTAATTCAAAAAAAATATTTACTGCATTAGCATGACGTCAGCAGTCAACATAGTAAGTTGACTGGTCAAACTGACAAATGGGACCGCACTATGAGTGACTTAGTTAATTTAACATGTTTGATTTAACTAATTTGGATAACAAACTAACTAGGGCCCATATGCCAGTGACTAATTAGTTCAAATTAATTAAATTAATTACTTTAATTAGATGAATTAAGGGGGTACATGTCGATTGGCGGGGCATGTGATCAAGACGGTCAATCGGCCCTGGGACCACCGTCGGTGGCCCCATGTTGGGCCACATCAGCGCGGCGGTGGCGCGCCGGTGGTGGTTCTCCGATGGCGCAGAACGCGGCGGAGGGGCTCGGGTTCTTGCTGGAAAACCCGTTTGATCCTTGATGACCCACAAGTATATGGGATCAATTGTAGCCTTTTTGATAAGTAAGAGTGTCGAACCCAACGAGGAGCAGAAGGAAATGACAAGTGGTTTTCAGCAAGGTGATGTCTGCAAGTGCTAAAATTGTAAGTAACCGAGTAGTTTGATAGCGAGATAATTTGTAACGAGCAAGTAATGGTAATAGTAAAAAAAGTGTAGCAAGGTAGCCCAATCCTTTTGAGGCAAAGGACAGGCCAAAATGGTCTCTTATTATAAGCAAAGCGTTCTTGAGGGTACACATGAATTTCATCTAGTTACTTTCATCATGTTGGTTCGGTTCATGTTCGCTACTTTGATAATTTGATATGTGGGTGAACCGTTGCTTAGGTGTTGTTCTTACTTGAACTAACATCCTACTTATTATTAACCCCCTCGCAAGCATCCGCAACTACGAGAAAAGTATTAAGAATAAATTCTAACCATTAAACTTTTGGATCCAATCGGTCCCTTACGGAATAGCGCATAAACTAGGGTTTAACCTTCTATCACTCTCGCAACCCATCATCTAATTACTACTCCACAATGCATTCCCTTAGGCCCAAATATGGTGAAGTGTCATGGAGTCGACATTCACATGACACCACTAAGGGAATCACAACATACATACTATCAAAATATCGAACACATATCAAGTTCACATGATTACTTGCAACAAGATTTCTCCCTGACCTCAAGAACAAAAGTAACTACTCACAAATGATAATCATGCTCAAGATCATAGGGGTATTAAATAGCATCTTGGATCTGAACATATAATCTTCCACCAAATAAACCAGATAGTAATCAACTACAAGATGTAATCAACACTACTAGTCACCCTCAAGCACCAATCTATAGCTTCGGTACAAAGATTCAACACAAGAGATGAACTAGGGTTTGAGATGAGATGGTGTTGTTGAAGATGTTTATGGATATTGCCCCCCCCCCCCAAGATGGGAGAGTTGTTGGTGATGATGATGACGATGATTTCCCCCTCCGGGAGGGAAATTCCCCGGCGGAATTGCTCCGCCGGAGGGAAAACATGCTCCTGCCCAAGTTCCGCCTCAAGACGGTGGCGCTCCATCCTGAAAGTCCTCCCATATTTTTTCTAGGTAAAAATGACTTATATACCAAAAGATGGGCACCGGAGGTGGGCTGGACTGAGCACAACCCACCAAGGTGCGCCTGGGGGGCCAGGCGGGCCCTGGTGTCTTGTGCTCACTAGGTGGCCCCCCTCCGGTGGTTATTTTCTCCAGTATTTCTTATTTATTCCATAAAAATTCCCCGTGAAGTTTCAGCTTTTTTGGAGTTGTGCAGAATAGGTGGCTTGACATAGCTTTTCCTGGTCTAGATTTCCAGCTGCCGGAATTCTCCCTCTTTGTGTGAACCTTGCAAATTATGAGGGAAAAGGCATTAGAATCACTCCAAAAAGCATTAGTATGCATAAAAACATTATAAATAACAGTATGTAAACATGATGCAAAATGGACGTATCAACTCCCCCAAGCTTAGACCTCGCTTTTGCTCAAGCAAAAACCGAAATCGAAAAACATGTCCACATGCTTAGAGAGAGAGGTCTCGATAAAAACAAAATACGGACATAGAAGCATCATGTGAATTATTATAACAGCAACAAACTTAAACATAAAACTTTTATCTTAGAGCTTTTATCGTAGACTTCTCATTAATAAGTAACAATTCATCAGACTATCGAAGTATAAAGCATAAACCCTATTGGAAACCAACAAACTATGTTCTCATTCAACTTTGCAACTACAATTCATTATCTTTTCAGGAAGGGTAACGTATCGGAGCCTTTAGGCAAGTCCACATACTCAACCATCTTATAGTCTTCTATGATTGCTAACACTAACCGCATACACATGAGCAAAATGTTTCAACTAGACACATAGAAAGATGGGGGCTTATAGTTTCGCCTCCCAATTTATTCACCTCAAGGGCGATGTCAACAATAATAACTCGTGCTACCCACATTCAACTGTATATATGTGCCTAGATCTTTCCTCACCACATGATGCTTGCCGAAAGAAAAAATAAAAAGGAAAAGAGAGAAAAACTTTGAATCTTTGCACAAAAGTATATACATGAAAGTAAAAGATAGGCCCTTCGCAGAGGGAAGCAGAGGTTGCCATGCGCTTTTTGTTTGTATGCTCAACCCCTTAGTGCAAGAGAACGTCACGTTATATTGCCCCTTACGACAGCAACCTTATTATGCAATTTGTCGCTTTTATTCTTTGCTATCAAAAGTTCATACAACGCTCAATTTTATCTTACACTAAATGATCTAACACTTTTAGAAGCAATATTTATTGCCTTATTGCACCGATGACGACTTACTTGAAGTATCTTACTCAATCCTTAGGTAGCTATGGTGGAATCTAGAAAATAATATTTGGGTTTAATGGTTTTTGGATGCACAAGTAGTATCTCTACTTGGTGCGGAATTTTTGGCTAGCAAAGATGGGGGACAAGCACCACATGTTGAAGGATCTATGACAATACAACTTCTATGTGAATATGAACAAACATAAATCAGTACATTGTCTTCCTTGTCCAACGTCAACAATTTTGGCATATAATATTTTGATGGGGGCTCACAATCACAAAAAATTTCCAAGATAGTGTATTTGCATGTGAATCTTCTCTTCCCTTATTAATTCTTTCATGAATTGCATCACTGACCAATGCTATGTTTGTCAATCTCCAATAAAATTTTCTACTTATACTTTTCCTTATGTGGTGTTATTACCTACCATAAGATTAGCATATGATCTTTTTCATTTATTTCCTTTCTTTTTATTGCAACATGAAAGTAAAGAAAGCAAAACTCAAACTAAACTTTATTATATATCTCGCACACGATTATAAAGATAGATCACTAAGCAAACTCTCAAAAAGAAAGGATCGAACTAAACTTTTATTCATCTTAAAGCAAAATATAACTATGGATCGAACTAAGATAAGTAAAGGCAAAATATAGTGGAGGTGATACGATACCGGGTCACCTCCCCCAAGCTTGGCGTAAGCCAAGGGGAGTGCCCATACCTGATACTCAATTTTCTTATAGTGATGAAGAAGAAGGTGGTGGTGGTGACGAAGTAGCGATCTTGGCCTTCATGATCAAGAGATTCTCCAATCTACGGACGACGCTCCGGAGGAAGGTGATGTGCTCTTGTGACAGAATATTTCACGAGTGAGATATTTATTTTGCACAAGAACCGTTTTAATGTCCCGAAATTCTTCAATCTCCGTGGGGGTAGGATAATCGTACTAGGGTTTAAGGATATCTTCTTCTTCCTCCTCGGCAGGCAGGGCTTGCTCAACCACCGACACTTGGTTTCCGATGGCCTCCGTGCCCTTGCTCCCTTCGAGAGGTTCTTCAGGCCCTTCTCTCTTCAACTCGATATTCATCAACCAAGCATCCTCTTCTACGTTGTTGGAGGAGGGAGAAGACATGATGCCTAGCTTGACAGATCTAACCAAAAACAGCAAGAAAAGAAAACAGAAGATTTCTCCGTGATACGGTGGTCAATAGGTTGGGGGTATATAAAGATTTTTTATCTAGGGAGACAAGCAAACGGAAGAAAAACGGAGTCTGGAAGGTACCTCGGGTGGGCACAACCCACCTGGGCGCGCCTGGCCAGGCGCGCCCTGGTGTCTTGTGCCCACCAGGGTGACCTTCCTGGTTGTTTCTTATTTTCCTAATTTTTGTAATATTCCAAAATGGACAAAAAATATATTTGCAGATTTTTTGGAGTCCGTTTACAATTTCAAAATTTTTGTATCACGTACCACCTCTTTTTCACGATTCTGGAGTGTTCTGGAAGGTATCTTTTATGTGTTCTTCCAGTGTCATAGTTTGGATAATATTGCTTTCAACATTAATGGGCGTACATGAGATATAATGTTTTATTCGTTGCCCATTAACAACCTTCGGGTTAGTGCCTTCAGCATTATTTATTTTGATAGCTCCAGATCGATAAACCTCCTCGATAACATAGGGTCCTTCCCATTTGGAGAGGAGTTTTCCTGCAAAGAACCTGAAACATGAGTTGTACAAAAGAACATATTCTCCAACTTTGAACTCAATCTTTTGGATACTTTTATCATGCCATCTTTTAACCTTTTCTTTAAATAATTTGGCATTTTCATAAGCTTGGGTTCTCCATTCATCTAATGAGCAAATATAAAATAACCTCTTCTCACCAGCAAGTTTGAAATCATAGTTGAGTTCTTTAATTGCCCAATAAGCTTTATGTTCTAACTCAAGAGGCAAATGACAAGCTTTTCCATAAACCATTTTATAAGGAGACATACCCATAGGATTTTTATATGCTGTTCTATAAGCCCAAAGTGCATCATCTAATTTCTTAGACCAATTCTTCCGGGACCTATTGACAGTCTTTTGCAAAATTAATTTTATTTATCTATTGCTAAGTTCAACTTGACCACTAGACCGAGGATGATAGGGTGATGCAATTCTATGGTTAACATCATACTTGGCAAGCATTTTACGGAAAGCACCATGAATAAAGTGTGAACCACCATCATTCATTAAATATCTAGGGACTCCAAACCTTGGGAAAATAACTCCCTTAAGCATTTTAATAGAGGTGTTGTGATCAGCACTACTAGTTGGAATAGCTTCTACTCACTTAGTAACATAATCAATAGCAACCAAAATATGAGTATACCCATTAGAGGAAGGAAAACATCCCATGTAGTCAAATCCCCAAACATCAAATGGTTCAACAGCAAGTGAATAATTCATAGGCATTTCTTGACTTTTACCGATATTACCTATTCTCTGACATTCATCACAAGATAAGACAAACTTACGAGCATCCTTGAAGAGAGTAGGCCAATAAAACCCAGATTGCAGTACCTTATGAGCAGTTCTGTCTCCCGCATGATGTCCTCCATAAGCTTCGGAGTGACATTTCCGTAGGATTTGTCCCTGTTCATGCTCGGGTACACAACATCTAATAATACCATCTACTCCTTTGTAAAGATGTGGGTCATCCCAGAAGTAATGTCTTAAATCATAGAAGAATTTTTCTTTTGTTGGTATGTGAAACTAGGTGGTAAATATTTAGCAACAATGTAATTAGCATAGTCAGCATACCAAGGGGTGTTATGAGAAACATTTATTGCAGCTAACTGCTCATCGGGGAAACTATCATCAATAGGTAGTGGGCCATCAAGAATATTTTCAAGCCTAGACAAGTTATCGGCCACGGGGTTCTCTGCTCCTTTTCTATTAGTGATTTGCAAATCAAATTCTTGTAGCAAGAGAACCCATCGAATAAGTCTAGGTTTAGCATCTTTCTTTTCCATAAGATATTTTATAGCAGCATGATCAATGTGAACAATAACTTTAGAGTTAACAATGTAAGATCTAAATTTATCACAAGCAAACACCACTACTAGAAATTCTTTTTCAGTAGAAGCATAATTTCGTTGAGCACTGTCTAGAGTTTTACTAGCATCATGAATAACATTTAGTTTCTCATCAACTCTTTGTCCTAGAATAGCACCAACAGCATAATCACTAGCATCACACATAATTTCCAAAGGCAAGTTCCAATCGGGTGGTTGAACAATAGGTGCAGAAATTAAGGCTTTCTCGAGTGTATTGAAGGCTTCTAAATAGTCATCATAAAAAACAAAAGGAATATCCTTTTGCAAAAGATCCGTAAGAGGCCTAGAAATTTTAGAGAAGTCTTTGATAAATCTCCTATAGAAACCAGCATGACCAAGGAAACTACGAATACCTTTGATATCTTTAGGACATGGCATTTTCTCAATTGCATCAACCTTAGCTTTGTCCACCTCAATACCTTTTTCAGAAATTTTGTGGCCCAAAACAACACCTTCATTAACCATAAAGTGGCACTTCTCCCAATTCAAAACAAGATTTGTTTGGTCACATCTCTGCAAAACTTGATCAAGATTGCTTAAACAATCATCAAAATACTTCCCATAAACAGAAAAGTCATCCATGAATACCTCAACAATCTTTTCACAAAAGTCAGAGAATATAGCAGTCATACATCTTTGAAAGGTAGCAGGTGCATTATATAAACGAAAAGGCATACGTCTATAAGCATACGTTCCAAAAGGACAAGTAAAAGTGGTCTTTTCTTGATCAGGTTGAGAAACAGGTATTTGTGAAAAACCAGAATATCCATCAAGGAAGCAAAAATATGTGTGCTTAGATAATATTTCTAGCATTTCATCAATAAAAGGTAGAGGGTAATGATATTTTCTAGTTGCTTTATCTAATTTTCTAATATTAATTACCATTCTATAGCCTGTAACAATTCTTTGTGGAATAATTTCATTCTCATCATTAGGAACAACAGTAATACCTCCCTTCTTAGGGACATAATGAACATGACTTACCGATCTACTATCAGCTATAGGATAGATTATACCTGCTTCCAGAAGTTTTAATATTTCCGTTCTTACCACTTCTCTCATCTTCGGATTTAACCGACGTTGGTGATCAACAACAGGTTTTGCACCAGGTTACATATTAATCTTGTGCTGACATAGAGTGGGAATAATGCCCTTAAGATCATCAAGAGTATATCCAATAGTAGCTCGGTGCTTCCTTAGAACTTTCAATAATCTTTATTCTTCATGATCTTAATGGTTAGCACTAATAATAACAGGATATATCTTCTTCTCATCAAGATAAGCATATTTCAAAGTGTCTGGCAATTGTTTTAGTTCAAACACAGGATCACCTTTAGGTGAAGGAGGACCTCCTAGAGTTTCAATAGGCAAGTTGTGTTTAAGCAGAGGACGTTGTTCAAAGAAAATCTTATCTATTTCGTTTCTTTCATGCATATGCAAAGCATTTTCATGGTCTAGCAAATATTGTTCTAAAGGATCAGTAGGAGGTACAACAATAGAAGCAAGACCAATTATTTCATTCTTACTAGGCAATAGGCAATTCTCTTTATGTGGTTTTCTACTAAACTTGAAAAAAATAAACTCATGAGACTCATCACCAAAGCTGACACCGGCAGTTTGTTTCTCACAATCTATTTTAGCATTAACGGTGTTCAAGAAAGTTCTACGAAAGATAATGGGACAAAATTCATCTTGTGGGGAACCAAGAACAAGAAAATTAGTAGGATATTTTATTTTCCCACACAAGACTTCAACATCTCTAACAATCCCAATTTGTGATATAGTATTTCTATTGGCGAGCTTAATAGTAACATCTATGTCTTCTATTTCAGTGGGTGCTATGTCATTCATAATTTCTTGATATAAGGTAATAGGAATAGCACTCACGCTAGCACCTATGTCACATAAACCATGATAACAGTGGTCTCCTATCTTAACTAAGACAACAAGCATGCCAACAATGGGTCTATGTTTATCTTTTCCATCGTGTTTGGAAATTCTTCCAGCTTCATCACAGAAGTAAATAACATGCCCATTTATATTTTCTTCCAGGAGATATTTAACCATAGAAACATTAGGTTCTACCTTGATTTGTTTAGCTGGTTTAGGTGTTCTAATATAACTTTTGTTGACCACATTTGAAACTTTAGCATGTTCCTTCATCCTAACATGGAAAGGTGGTTTTTCAATATAAGGAGTAGGAACAACTGGTTCAACATTGTAAATAATAGTTTCATCTTTAGATATTATCGGTTATTTAATTTCTTATTTAATAGGTGGGTGATATTTAAACTTCTCTTTAGGGAGATCAACATGAGTAGCAAAAGATTCACAAAATGAGGCTACTATCTCAGAGTCCGGTCCATATTTAGAGCTAAACTTTTGAAAAGCATAAGTATTCATAAAAGATTTAACACAATCATACTTAAGATTAATACCTAACTCTTTACCTTCATAGAGTTCCCAATCTTTAGAGTTGCGTTTAATTCTTTCTAAAAGATCCCACCGGAATTCAATAGTCTTCTTCGTAAAAGAACTAGCACAAGAAGTGTCAAGCATGGATCGATCATGATGAGAAAGCCGAGCATAAAAATTCCGAATAATAATTTAACTTGAGCCTCCCCCAAGCTAGAGCAATACTTTCTCCTTCACGAGGCCAAAAATTACATCAATAATTTCGATCACGATGAACTAGATGCATAGGATATTTTTTTGGTAAACTCCAATTTCAATCGATTCCAATTCCAAGATCCAATATCATCGCATAGCCTATACCATGCCAATTCTTTTCCCTTCAAAGATAAAGGGAAAACCTTCTTCTTAACTTCATCTCGGGGTAAACCTACAAGTTTAAATAATCAACAAATTTCTTCCATATATATCAATTGCATATCAGGATGTTCGGTTCCATCTCCTGCATAAGGATTAACTAGCAGCTGTTCTATCATACCCGAAGGAATTTCATATTCAATATTTTCAGTAGGTGCAGTAGGTTGAGGGATAACTAATTTTGGTTCCGGCCGAGGTGAAGATACCCCAAACAAACCCCTCAAAGGATTGTTCTCCATAGTAACAAGTGACAATAAATTTCAGCACGTAGTAATAATCTTTCCTTACCGATTTCCACTTACCAAGAGCGCTTCACTCCCTAGCAACGGCGCCAGAAAATAGACTTGATGACCCACAAGTATATGGGATTAATTGTAGCCTTTTCGATAAGTAAGAGAGTCGAACCCAACAAGGAGCAGAAGGAAATGACAAGTGGTTTTCAACAAGGTAATGTGTGCAAGTGCTGAAATTATAAGTAACAGAGTAGTTTGATAGCGAGATAATTTGTAACGAGAAAGTAATGGTAATAGTAACAAAATTGCAGCAAGGTAACCCAATCCTTTTGAGGCAAAGGATAGGCCAAAATAGTCTCTTATAATAAGCAACTTGAGGGTACACAGGAATTTCATCTAGTCACTTTCATCATGTTGTTTGGATTCGTGTTCTCTACTTCGATAATTAGATATGTGGGTGGACCGGTGCTTAGGTGCTGCTCTTACTTGAACAAACCTCCTACTTATGATTAACCCCCTTGCAAGCATCCGCAACTACGAGAAAAGTATTAAGAATAAATTCTAACCATAACATTAAACTTTTGGATCCAATCGGTCCCTTACGGAATAGCGCATAAATTAGGGTTTAAGCTCCTGTCACTCTTGCAACCCATCATCTAATTACTACTCCACAATGCATTCCCTTAGGCCCAAATATGGTGAAGTGTCATGTAGTCGACGTTCACATGACACCACTAACAGAATCACAACGTACATACTATCAAAATATCGAACACATATCAAGTTCACATGATTACTTGCAACAAGATTTCTCCAGTCACCTCAAGAACAAAAGTAACTAGTCACAAATGATAATCATGCTCAAGATTAGAAGGGTATTAAATAGCATATTGGATCTGAACATATAATCTTCCACAAAATAAACCATATAATAATCAACTACAAGATGTAACCAACACTACTAGTCACCCATAAGCACCAATCTATAGCTTCGGTACAAAGATTGAACACAAGAGATGAACTAGGGTTTCAGATGAAATGGTGTTGTTGAATATGTTTATGGAGATTGCCCTCCCCAAGATGGGAGAGTTGTTGGTGATGATGATGACGATGATTTCCCCCTCCGGGAGGGAAGTTCCCCTGGCAGAATCGCTCTACCGGAGGGCAAAAGTGCTCCTGCCCAAGTTCCGCCTCGAGACGGCGGCATTCCGTCCAGAAAGTCCTCCCCCTATTTTTTCTAGGACAAAATGACTTATATTCCATAAGATGGGCACTGGAGGTGGGCTGGGCTGAGCACAACCCACCAGGGCGCGCCTGGGGGGCCAGGCGCGCCCTGGTGTCTTGTGCTCACCAGGTGGCCCGCTCCGGTGGTTATTTGCTCCAGTATTTATTCAATAAAAATTCCCCGTGAAGTTTCATCTTATTTGGAGTTGTGCAGATTAGGTGGCCTGGCATAGCTTTTCCAGGTCCAGATTTCCAGCTGCCGGAATTCTCCCTCTTTGTGTGAACCTTGCAAATTATGAGGGAAAAGGCATTAGAATTACTCCAAAAAGCATTATTATGTATAAAAACATTATAAATAATAGTAGGTAAACATGATGCATAATGGACATATCTGTCTTCTATTTGACGTGAACTAGGGCACGTCTGAATGCTGGTACGGGGTCGTGTCGATCTGCGGCGTCGGCGAGGGCTAGGGAAGCCGGGAAAGGCGTCGGCGGTGAGCTGCAGCGGCGGCAGCTATGGGTCGGCGGTGATGGCACTATAGGGCACGACGAAGGCAGCGGGCGAGTATTACGGGCTGCGGGCCCTCTCGCGCATCTAATGGTGGCGGTCGCGAGGCAGGAAGTGGCCGGAGGTGGCCAGACCAAGGTCGGACGGCGACGACGGTAGGCGGTGGCCGAGGCAGAGTAGCGTGGGCGTGGCCTCGTGGGGAGGGGCGCGTGCGGAGCGCGCATGCGGTCTTGGCCTGCGGCTGGTGAGCGCGAGCACGGGCGAGGGGCGGCACGACATCAGGGTAGAGGGGGAGATGGGGAATGGAGGGGGCCTCATAGGCATTGCAAAGAAGGGGGCGGCAAGGCTTGATGGAGCTCGCGGTGATACGGGACGGTGAGGGATACGACAAGGTGGCATCAGGCGGCGACGGGGACGAAGGCGGAGGCGGGGGTCATGTCGGGTGCTCCTCCTGAACGGAGGTGTCGTGGAAGAACACGATCACCTATGGGGTTGTCAACCCCTTTTGGTTCGACAAGGGGGAGGGGCACATTGCCCAGACCGACCTCACCTTATGGCGGAGACCATAGAGTAGCACGATAATGGTGACGTGGGTGGTTTTTACCCAGGTTCGGGCCGCTGCGAAGCGTAAAACCCCGTCGGCGTCCTGGGAACGGGGGTGCCCAGCCTTTCCTGCCTGCGGCCCACGACAAGGCTCCACCACTACAAAAAAAGACACATCCGTGACATTTTAGGCCGAACGAATTTTTTTCTGTCATACTTATGACACTTCTATGGCGATAATTGTGACAAAACCCGCTATCAACATAGATGTGGTGGGGTCCTACTTCTATGACAAAAAATCATGGTAGAAAATGGGCTTTTCGTCCTGGGCGGGCCGGAGATGGAGATGCATGACATTCTTTGGGCCGTCCATGATGGAAAAAACCGTGGTAGAAACGAGGGCGAGGAAAATATCGGGGTGTTCCAGGTTACGGTGGGTGGTCGGGGCCGAGTGATGCGCGTTTCTCTCGTACAAGCACGCGCGTGGGTGCGAGGCGTTGGGCTCTAACTGAACCCGAGCAATTGCACTGCAGGCTACGCGTTACTGAACCCGAGTGATCAATCGATGGCTGTTAACCAAACCCGATCGAGAAATTCCTTCCCTACTGCTGCTAACTGAAGCCGATCGATGCTGCCTCTGGATGAGCAATGGCGTTCTTTGGGGGGGGGGGGTTGGATGAACAGTTCGGTGGGGGTGGATGAATGGGCCCCCGTGGTGTTGCCTCTGGATGAACAATGAGCATTGCTGGGGGGAGGGGGTTGGATGAACAGTTCCCGGTGGCGGTGGATGAACATGACCCCGTGGTGTTGCCTCTGGATGAACAGGACCCCGATCGATCGAGCCGGTTGGGGCTGGATGAACAGGACCCCGTGGAGGGCTGGATGAACAGGACCACCCCGTGGAGGGCTGGATGAACAGTAGATGGTGGAGGGCTGGATGAGCAGTGGCTCGTGGAGGGTGGTTGAGCAGAGCCCGTGGAGAGGGCTGGTTGAGCAAGAGCCGTGGAGTAAGCGCGCGGGAGGCTGGATGAGCAGGAGCCCCGTGGATGAACAGTCGCAGGTGGAGGCTGGAGGAGGTCGACGGTGGATGAACAGTAGCCTGTGGACGCTGGAGGGGGTTGACGGTGGAGATGAAAGGTATCCCGTGGGGTCACATTTTGTGTTATGCCACACCCCTCCCGATGAACAGGACCCCCGTTTCGACCGTACCGCTCCAACACAAGTCCGTTTCCTCCGTTTTGCGGTACGCCACACCCCTCCCGATCAACAGGACCCCGTTTCGACCGTAGGAGGTCCGTTTCCTCCGTTTTGCGGTACGCCAGACCCCTCCCGATGAATAGGGTCTCGTTTCGAACGTGGTCGGTCGAACACAAGGCCGTTTCCTCTGTTCTACGGTACGCCAGGCCTCGTTTCCATCGGCTGTTCCGTCCAAGCCCTCTCGATGAACACGACGACGCATTCCGTTCCGACCCAGCCTGTTGGCTCCCCATGAACACGACGACGACGCTGTTTCTCCGTTCCGACCCAGCCATGTACACGAGCCCTAATCGTACATACGCGCGAGTAGGAGCTCGAGACCCTGCCCGTATGTACATACGTGGCCATATTTTCTTTCTTGCACACCGCCGCCATAATGTGCGTGTACATGCTACGTCTTGGCGCCTCTACTACGACACGTGCGGCGCCTCTACATCGACCAAGATGTACGCACCGTTCGCGACCGAAGGACAACGCTACTTACGCTTCGACCAGGTGGGTCCCGGCTGTCAGGCACTTCCTTGCGTGCGAAGATGTAGCTGGTGGGTCCCAGCAGTCAGGGGGGCGAATCGTTTTTTTTGCCTGGACGCACTTCCTTGCATGCGAAGATGTAGCTGGTGGGTCCCAGCATTCAGGGGGAAACATTTTTTTCACGAAATACGGTGGCCCGTCCGGTGGGTCCCCGCTGTCAGGTGGAGGAATAATTATTTTGCACGTAATAAGGAGGCACTTCCTTGCTACGACCGCGGACCCAGCTGTCAGCCTCTCCACGTATAGTCCATGTCCGATGGAGGCCATTCCTTGACCATGTTGACCACGCCGCACCGAGGGCACTAGGGCGATAGATGATAGCGAGGCCTAGGAAGGGGACGACGCGGAGCCGGGGAAGGCGCGGCAGTGGAAGCCCGTGCGGAGAGGAGTATGAGGGTTCACTGGTTCGGCTCCAGTGTGAGGCTGCCATCGCCGTAGAATAACATGGGGTGTGGGTGAGTGGAGGGATGGCCTGGCCAGCGGTGGGAGTAGTAGGGGGCGGTGAGGCCTCCGCGGCAGCACAGCCGGCCACGGGAGGCAGGAGCACGAGGCACGACCGGCGCTGGTTTGGGCGGCTGGAGCAAGAAGACCAGAGGTTGAAGAAGCACTACGGCCGTTGGATGGACATCGTACGATCACTGGAGCTAGAATCGTGCATATTGACTAAGTTGACAAAGCCCTCCGTCCCCGTCAACTTAGTAGGCCCACAAGTCAGCCTGCCACTATACTGGGTCCCAGCTAACAGGGGGAGTATTCATTTTTTGTGGGTAATAAGGAGGCACTTCCTTGCGTGTGAAGATATAGCTGGTAGGTCCGAGCTGTCACCGGCGGTAATGTTTTTTCACGAAATACAGAGGCCCTTTCGGTGGGTCCCAGATGTCAGGTGGAGGAATCATTATTTTGCGCGTAATAAGGAGGCATTTCCTTGCATGCGGCCGTGGACCCAGCTGTCAGCCTCTCCATGTACAGTCCACTTCAGATGCATGTGGGTCGTTGACCATGTTGACCAGGCCGCGCCGAGAGCACCTGGGCGGTGGACGAAGGCGAGGCCTAGGAAGGGAATGACACGGAGCCAGGGAAGACTCGGTAGTTGTTTCCCACGCGGAGGGGAGTACGACTGTATGAGGGTTTACTGGTTCATCTGCCGTTGCGGAGAATAACAGCAGTGTGGGTGAGTAGAGGATGGCTCGCCCGTGATGGGAGTATGGTGGGCGGTGAGGCCTGCGCGAAGCACAGCCGACATCGAGGAGGAGGAGCAGGCAGTCCACGGGCGCTTGTTTGAGCGGCCGGATCAGAAGAGCAGAGATTGAAGAAGCACGACGGCCATTGGATGGACATCCAACAGTCACTGCTTGTGCGTCAACCTTTTTTTAGGAAAGCCTCAAATCTGTGGAAAACAGCATACAGCCCATCTGCCATCATTTCTAATAATTTACAACCCATTTGCTAATTCTTAAGGTTTTTTGGAGCCCATATTCTTTTTGTTAGCATTACAACCCATATTGTGGCCACGGTTAAAAAATTGTACAAAATTTTGCATATTTCAGTGCGGTCTGAACTGTTTTTAATCCCGAAATTTCGAGTCACATTCAAATTGATTTTAAAAATAAATGTATATCAATATAAAATCCAACAAATTGTCCACGCATAAAAATCAATGCAATTTAAAATATCGAAATGAAAAATAGAAATTTGAAACTAATTGCCGGTTTGATGTGTTTTAAGAATGTACAACCCATTTCTCGTTACTGATAGGCCATTTTCTCGACTAGCCGAATGAAGCTCTCCTCGTCTTGAAAGATTTGCAGCCCAACAGGCCTGACAAAGAGACTTGGCAAATCACAAAATACTGGGTTGTGGTTGTAGACCCAGCTGTCAGCCTCTCCACATACAGTACTCTTCCGATGGAAGTCGGTCGTTAACCACATTAACCATGCCACGTCGATAGCACCAAGGCGGTGGATGACGGCGAGGCCTAGGAAGGGGACGACGCGGAGCCGGGGAAGACGCGGCAGTGGATGCCCACGCTGAGAGGAGTACGAGGGTTCACTGGTTCGGCTGCGGTGTGAGGCTGCCGTTGCTGCAGAATAACAGGGGGTGTGGGTGAGTGGAGGGATGGCCTGTCCGGCGCTGGAAGTAGTATGGGGGCGATGAGGCCTCCGCGGCAGCACAGCCGGCCACGGGAGGCAAGAGCAGGTGGCACGACCGCCGCTGCTTTGGGCGGCTGGAGCAAGAAGACCAGAGGTTGAAGAAGCACTATGGCCGTTGGATGGACATCGTACGGTCACTGGAGCTAGAATCATTCATATTGACTAAGTTGACAAAGCCCTCCATCCCCGTCAACTTAGTAGGCCCTCAAGTCAGCCACCCACTATGGTGGGTCCCAACTAGCAGGGGGTTGAGGGAGTCCTGGATTAGGGGGTGGACAAGCCGGACTGTATACATCGTCCGGACTATTGAAGCTTGAAGATACAAGACTCAAGACTCCGTCCCGTGTCCGGATGGGACTCTCCTTGGCGTGGAAGGCAAGCTTGGCGATCCGGATATTATGTTTCCTTCCTTGTAACCGACTCCATGTAAACCCTATCCCTCTCTGGTGTCTATATAAACCGGAGAGGTTGGTCCTTAGAAGGCAGATCACAATTACAATCATACCATCATACACTAGCTCTTAGGGTTTAGCCTCTACGATCTCGTGGTAGATCTACTCTTGTACTACTCATATCGTCAATATTAATCAAGCAGGAAGTAGGGTTTTACCTCCATTGAGAGGGCCCGAACCTGGGTAAACATTGTGTCCCTTGCTTCCTGTTACCATCAGCCTAGATGCACAGATCGGGACCCCCTACCCGAGATCCGCCGGTTTTGACACCGACATTGGTGCTTTCATTGAGAGTTCCTCTGTGTCGTCGTTGCAAGTCTCGATGGCTCGTCTCGTTGTCAAGGACAACATTACCTCTGGGGGAGCGCTGGCTGTAGGCCAAACTCTCCGACTTGGCGGCTTCATCATAGCTGCCCCATCGGCGGTTGCGCCGACGATGGCCTCTCGGGTCATCACGCATAACCTTCGCGTCAATTCGGAACTCGCCGAACAGATGGATCCGATAGAGCTCTCCTCCCTTAATGAGCTCTTGGATCGCATCGCCACTTTGGGAGTCGCTACGGTCTATGACCGGATCGGGCTTAAACTCGACCAAAGGGACATTAAATCCCCACCGGCCACCCATGGGATAGCGGTAGGGGAGGAACCACACACGGATTACCCCTCAATTCTGAGGAAGAATTATGTGCGGATCACCGATCTCCCTGAGCCGGACACCCGCCCAAGGGAATACATGACCTGGATCCCGGACTTAGAATGGGGCATTGGGCCGGAGAAATTGTGCAGCACCCCGGATCCTGAGCTGTCGGGCTCGGAAGCTCCCATGCCCCTGGGTGCTAGAGCGGATCAGAATCCAGATTCAGCTATTCCCAGCCACACGGACTTGAACCGTCTCTCCCATATCAGGCAAGAGCCCCAGGAGACAGTACATCGTTACTGGGCCATATTCCTCGTGCTAAACAGGTCAAGGACTGCCGCGAGGAGGACGTAGTCTCACTTTTCTGCAAAAACTGCACGAACAAATGAATCCTTAATGCTATAAGTCGCCGTGACATAGCACACTTTGCAGACTTGGCAACCATAGTACAGAAGTACTTTGCGATGGAAAGCGCCTGGAAGACCCAAACAGAATTTTGGGATAGTCCGGCTCTCACCAAAACCTTTGTCCGAACTAAACGGGCGAACTCTCGTAAGTCAGCCGATCAAATCCCCAAGAAACCAAAGCCCACCCCAGGGCGGGGAACCGTATTGGAAGAATGGCTCAATGGGCCATGTAAACTCCACAGTACTCCGGACACAACACCAACTCATAGCCTTACGGCATGTTGGATACTCCGGCAAGTCGCAAAAAGTGGTGAGGACCTTCTTGCAAGCCATAAAGCAAAACAACATCCCGCCAGCGAACACAATACGGTACTAACAGTCTTCGAAACTTTTGCCTCAAACAATAGGCGCAAGTGAGCTCGTCGAAGCTCCGCTGAAATTTGCCATGTGGCAAAAATAAACCCATGGGGCGACGCTGCTATAACTTTCAATGCCAGTGATGAACCTCGATTCCAGACTGTCCGGGCACCAGCCGCTCTGGTCCTTAGCCCAGTCGTGGGCGGCTTTCGGCTTACTAAGGTACTCATGGACGGCGGAAGCGGATTAAACTTGATCTATGTAGAAACACTCAACAAGATGGAAATTGATAAAAGCCGCATTGAACAAAGCGGCACAACCTTCAGTGGAATTATCCCTAGTCGAGAAGCACGGTGTGCGGGAAATATCACACTCGATGTGGTATTCGGCACCCCGGAGAATTATAGGTCCGAAGAAATCACATTCCAAGTGGCTCCTTTTAGCAGCGGATACCATGCCCTTCTAGGGCGGGACGCGTTTACAAGCTTTCAAGCTATACCCCATTACGGGTACATGAAGCTTAAAATGCCCGGACCCAATGGAATCATCACTCTAGCCAGTGATCCGGACGTCACACTTCGCGCCTAAAACAAGACCGTAGCACTAGCCCTGGAAGCATTATCCGAAGCCCTAGCGGCCGAAGAACTAACAACACTCAGGTCAAACATGGACAGGGACGACGTGATACTCGACAAGCGACCCAAGTCCACCTCATTTAAACCCGCAGACGAGATATTGAAATTTCAAGTCCATCCAACGGACCCCACGAAGACAGCTTCCATCGGGACACAGTTGAGCCCCACAATGGACGTCGCACTGCGAGACTTGTTGTTTTCTAGATTTTTGATCGGATTTTTTCTTACGCGAGAACTGGGACATTTTCGCCTGGCACCCATCGGACATGCCGGGCATCCCACGCAGATTGGCCAAACACAGCCTCAATATACTAAAAGGATACATACCTATCAAGCAGACTCTAAGGCGGTTTTCAGAGCCCAAATGGCAAAGCCATGGGGGGAAGAGCTAGCCAAACTACTCGAGGCCGGATTCATCAGAGATATCAAGCATCCGGATTGGCTGGCAAATCTGGTAATGGTACCAAAGAAGGAAAAATCCTGGCGCCTATGTGTCGACTTTAAAGACCTCAACAAGGCTTGCCCCAAAGATCCCTTTCCCCTCCCTCGCATCGATCAAATCATCGATGCCATAGCAGGACACGACTCGTTGTGTTTCCTCGACGCAAAATCTGGATACCATCAAATGAAAATGGCAGAGTCTGACCAAGCTGCAACAGCTTTCATAACGCCATATGGCCCTTTTTGCTTCAACACTATGCCTTTTGGGCTTAAGAATGCCGGCGCAACCTGTCAACGCATGATTCAAACATGCTTGGAAAAACAAATCAGCAAAACAGTGGAGGCATACATGGACGACGTGGTCATAAAAACAAGACACGTTGAAACCCTAATAGTGACTTGAGGCTTACATTCGATAACCTCCAGACATACGACATCAAGCTGAACCCGGAAAAATGCGTTTTCGGCGTCTGTCGGTGTCAAAATCGGCGGATCTCGGGTAGGGGGTCCCGAACTGTGCGTCTAGGCGGATGGTAACAGGAGACAAGGGACACGATGTTTACCCAGGTTCGGGCCCTCTTAATGGAGGTAAAACCCTACGTCCTGCTTGATTGATATTGATATTGTGGATGTTTACAAGAGTGGACCTACCACGAGATCAAGGAGGCTAAACCCTAGAAGCTAGCCTATGGTATGATTGTAAGGGTTGTTGTGATTGTTGTCCTCTGGGACTAAAGCCATCTGGTTTATATAGACATCGGAGAGGGCTAGGGTTACATAGAGTCGGTTACAATGGTAGGAGATCTACATATCAAGATCGCCAAGCTTGCCTTCCACGCCAAGGAAAGTCCCATCCGGACACGGGGAAAGTCTTCAATCTTGTATCTTCATAGTCTTGGAGTCCGGTCGATGATGATAGTCCGCAAATGATAGTTCGGTGATGATGGTAGTCCGGCTAGCGGACACCCCTAATCCAGGACTCCTCAAGAGCCCTGAACCAGGCTTCAATGACGATAAGTCCGGCGTGTATATGGCTTGGCATTGCAAGGCGGGTTCCTCCTCCAAATGATAGAAGATTGGGAACACCAGGATAGTGTCCGGCTCTGCAAAATAAATTCCACATTCTACCGTAGAGAGAATAATAATATATACACAAGCTCAATCTGCTGACGTTTTCCGTGGCATGACGTCATACCACCACCAAGCCATTACTCAAATTGTTTTTTACTTTACCACCTCAGCACATTTAGCGAAGCGGTTTCCTTGGCACGTCTTGTCGAAGCAGAGATCGTGTTTCCCCTTAATCCGGGATTCTCATCAATACGGGCGTGGGTAACCCAACGCGCCCGCTCGCCACGCCTCTATCGGCGAGTTCCAAACGGTCACGGAGACGGCTCTTGGTATTCTCCCTCTTTATAACGGGACCAAGGCTCGTTTCTTTTTCTTTGATCCACCATCGAATCTTCCCCACGCTCCAAGTTCCAGCACCCAGAGCTCCAGATTCGGCGCTTTGGACCTTCAACAATGTCCGGTTCCGACCTCCAGGTCGGTGGATGCCCTCCTCCGTCACGGAGGAGGACGATGCTAAAGCTGCGGATGCCAAGTACTGCCTTCGAGATTTCGCAGGTTGCCCACGAAGGGCAGGCCATCCCACCCCGAGCCCGCGAGTATGTCGTCTTCGTTTCCCACCTCCGTCGGGGTTTAGGCTTCCCGATGGATCCTTTTGTGAGAGGGCTCATGTTTTACTATGGGTTGGAATTCCACGACTTGGCTCCGGAGTCCATCCTCCATATATCCGCATTTATTGTCATCTGCGAAGCCTTCCTCCGTGTCACCCCACACGTTGGCCTGTGGCTGAAGACTTTCAATGTGGCGCCGAAGATGATCGGGGGGCGTCAAGCGGAGTGTGGCGGGGCGGCCGTAAGTAGGAGGGCCGATGCCCCGTGGCCCGCCGGCTCCTTACAAGAGGAGCTCGGCCTGTGGCAGCAAGAGTGGTTCTCTATTACCGTTCCGAGGGGCCGCAGACAAAAGCTGCCGCCCCTATTCCGCCCGGGACCTCCACGACGATTGACGTCGTGGGTCAACCAAGGGCTCAACTGGGGGCCGTCAAAGGACGTGCCCCTGCTGCAGGGCCGGATTCGAGATATCTTAACGAGGGAGATCGATATGGTGGTGGTGATGCAGGTTATGCTAATTAGGCATCTCCTGCCCTGCAAACGCCGTCCTCTCCGGCTATGGGAGTTCAATCCGGAGGGCCCATGGATTCTTCAACACTTCATGGGTATGATACCCTTGGAGATGTATAACTTATTCTTCAGATCGCAAGAGGTGCGTCCGGAATTGACCGAGGATGCTGGACTAAGCTGCAATCGCCCGGATACTCAAGTGAGTAGTTCCAAGTCCGGACATACCGTTTGTTTGCCTTTCAATGATCCGCCTTATGACCGATCTCCTTCTACACAGGAGTGGATAGCAGAAGCAAAATTAATCGGTGTCCGCCCCCCTCCCGAGACCGCGCGGATCCGTGCTGGTCCGGATCTTGGAGGTTGCGCCGGAGGAAAGCGAAGGGGAAAGCAAGAAAGCTACTGCCTCGCCTAAGGAGGCTTTTGAACGAGGGGGGATCGAGAATCCCTCCTACCAAGGGGAGAAGAGGACTGCCTCCGAGGACCCAGGGAAAAAAGCCCCTAAACGGGGGAAGAAATCTTCGCCGGAGGGTCCTGCGTCTGGGGAAGCCCCGGGCGCACAATCTCCCTCAATGAGCCAACCCTCCAACGGGCCGTAAGTAGAAAGAAAGGATTTTTATAATAAGGGACATCCCTATTTATGCTTCTGAGGATAACAAAAGTTTTTACCTTGTAGTTCGGATCTCCGTCCTTCACAGATGAGCTCGTCTTCGGGGGACCTTCGTCCGGAGATGATAGAGAGTGAGACGCCCCCGTCCGGGGCGCCGTTGGATAGGGCGGACGAGCCTGAAGTGTCGTCATGGAGGGAGCCCCCGGGTGTGGCAAAGCCGGATAGTTGGGCACCAACTGGTGTACGGCTGAAGGATCTGCTTGAGAAGGCGTCTATCTCAGAAGATCAGCACGCATTGATGAGCGTGGTGATTGAAAGGATTTCGTCCGCCGAAGGCGGGTTGCATGATGCCGTCAGAGTTTATCAAGGGGTTTTAGGTATGTAAAATGACACACCTTTTAACAGTTTTGCATATAGAATGCGCCTGTATAGATAGTAGCCCCGAGACTCGAGAGGTTGTCGATATCGACAGCGCGTCGAGGATCAAAATCGCAGGTTTTAAATTCCCGCCGTGCCTATGCAGGTGGCGGGTCATCCGGGGCCAGCCGGACTTATGGAGTTGCTGAACTAAAGCGGCAACTCGATGTGGCGGATGAAGACATCGCTGATCAACAAAGCGACTTGATGAGTCGCAAGGTAAGTGTTATCACATGACACATGGTAAGGGAGCCAAGCCAACTCCTTACAAAATTTGCGTGAAATGCAGATAGTGCCCGCTGCCGTGGAGAGTCTTGGGCCGAACTTGCTCAAGCCAAGGAGCAGGCCGAAGGAGTGATGCGGCAGCCTCGGCGGCCGAGGAGTTAGCGGCGAAAGGCCGCACACACGGAGCAGGGAAGAGGTAGCGAAATGGCTGTGAAGTTGAAAGAGGCTACCGAACGCAATGAGGTTCTTGGGAAGGAGCGCCTAGCGGGGCAGGAAGCCCTGCGGAAGGCCACTGCTGAAGCCAAGAATGCCCGCTCTGCAATGCGGGCCATGAAGGAAGAGCTGCGCCAGGCCGGGGAGATTGTAGCTGGCAAGCCTTTTCTGCTGCGCCGAAGGTTCACGGATTCAAAATATGCTCAGTTGGGCCAACTGTGGTGTCCGGAGGACCCTTATATGGACTTAGCAGCGAGTGCGGCGGATGCCGTTGTGCATTTTCGAAGCCATAAGGATCACCAGACGGAAGAGCTGTTTTGGTCTCAATTCCATAGTCCGGAGCGTTCACTTCCGCTGACCGATCGTTTGGCTAAGTGGGCTGAGCTAAATAGGTTGTCCGGGCTTGTTATGGCGGATATAGTGACCCATATCCTGCCGTATAGGCCCCAGCCGAAGAGTTACTTTGGCTTATTGCAGCAATTTCTTGGGGCGGTGCCGCATATCAAGGCGATGAAGCGGTCGGCCTGCATAGAGGGTGCGCGGATGGCGCTCGCCCGTGTAAAGACACATTGGACAGAGATGGATGCCACCGCTGTTGCGACACCGGGTTCGGATAATAACCGGCTACCCACCGAGCACTATTTTGGCGAAGTGTTGCCTGGTGCCCGTGTAATAGAGTCGCAGTGCTCGAAAAATGTTACGTTCGAATGAACGTTTATATGATGTAAAAATGATTTTTATGATGTAAGCGCCTTTTATACTTGTGCGTTCAAGTAATAGAATATCTTCTTCACGGCCGTTCATGTATACGTATGTATAACCTGAAAGATGGCAGTCGTCGGCTTCAGCCCCCACGCACAAGGTGCAGGGGTGTTCGCAAAAAATAGCGCGTTTTCACACTTAATCCGACGTCTCGGTCCTGTAAAGGAGGTGGTAGCGTAGCAAACGAGGCAACCGGACTATAATGTTTTATCACTTTCACTTAGCCATGGAGTTCGAGGGTGGGGCTACGACATAGCCCCCGGGGCACCGTGCTCTCCGAATTGGGCGCGTATGTGCTGGCCGAAACGGCCCTTCGTCAAGCGGAGGAATCCTAAACATTCCCAAGGTCGATCGAGTGGTTGACCAGTCTCGCTGTATCATGACAATCAGTTTTCGGCTTTCATCGAGGTGCTTGCCCAGCCGAATCGGGGCACAATCACAGAGTTCTCCGAGCCGCGTTAGCCGATGATACGGAACGTAAGGCAGCAAAACACGTGAGCTGGGCAAACCCAACATTTGACCAAAGACATGATTCGGAGCTGATGCATATAAGGCCTAACTCGAGACGCCGAACACTCCGAAGGTGTTCGGTCTTTATAATAGCGGCAAAACAAAGCCCTAAGCCCCTTGTGTCCGTGTGCGGCAGGTTCTATCGGCGCGCCCGATGCCAAAACGCCAGCCTCCACTCTGGTTATACTGAAAACCAGGGATTATAGCAACAAGAGACAGAAGAAAGGTTTACGTAGGGTCTTAGTCTGAAAAGAGTCCTTGCAACGGGTCCCTACTGCACGTCTGCGCCTGTGTCTCCGTTGTGCCGTGTCCTGGACGGGTGTGCACACTGTTCATCTGTAAAAAGAGAGGAACTTGGTTGGAAAAGAAATCGTGCAAGAAAGTGCATAAAAATTGAAATATTGATTAAGAAAGCTGAGCCTATGCTAGCTCATTGTGGCTTGTATGGGCAAACCCTTGTGAAGGGGTGTGCGGCTAGGTAGCCCCTACCTTATTTATTCCGGACTCGCCTAGCCGTGTCCGGGGTCACAGGCGACCCTTTGATGAAACGATGCCACGTGGACCGGGCATTTGAAGCGTAAGAGACGCGGAATGTGGTATTGTATGGAAGTGGGCGAGAACTTCGTCCCAAAGGTGCTTGATAGCTGGCTTAAGGGCCCGCGCCACTCCTTTGAAGGAAGTGCGGCTATGCCGTATTGTAATAGGGTCTATCCCCACTTGCGGATTGTGTCCGGATATAGCAGGTTTAAGTCATGCGCCGCCCATCGACACCGCGTTAATTGCAGTCCGTCTATTATGGGATCCGATATCGGGGCAGTCTATCCTGCACTCCGGATACTTCTGGACTAATCCAGATGGTCGAAAGTGATTGGTTTTGACATCCAACCTTGGTCCACTGGGGTGGATCGTCCGACACTTGTCTTGGTGAGTGCCGTGTTGGCTTTCCGTGTTTATCACGTGAAGCAAGTTTACTGTTTTGACTTCTCGAGGGAAAGTCCTTTGACTTCCGTGCTCTGCTGGTGGGGCTCGTCGTTGTCCTCGCTACGATCGAGCCCCTTGTGTCCGCATTAAGTCTGCTTGACTGTTTAAAACCCAACAATTTCGGTTGGTATGGTTTGCGAGCCTTCCGGGTATCAGTGGATTTGACATATCCGATCTAAAATTTTGTTCAAATTTGATAGCTCGCCTCTGTTGTCCTTAAGAGGCCGTGTTTTATTGTCCGCCGCGAGCTTTTGAATCCGGCGTTGACCGCCGTGCCTGTGGGCTTTTTTTCTTTATTCCGTGCTGATCTTTCCTGCGCCGTGACTTTCCGTTTCCATCTCTGATCTCGGATGTACTCGGGTCGCTGGTGCTGCATCTTGCTAGCCAGTTGTCTTCTCCTGCGCAAAAGCGCGTCATGAGGCTTGTTAGCGCGGCCATTGTTCTTGGCTTCTCTTGGCCGAGGTGTCTGGCGAGCCATTCGTCTCGGACGTTGTGTTTAAAAGCTGCTAAGGCTTCTGCGTCCGGACAGTCGACTATTTGGTTCTTTTTGGTAAGGAACCTGTTCCAGAATTTGCACGCTGACTCTCCGGGCTGTTGGGTTATATGACTCAGGTCGTCGGCATCCGGAGGGCGGACATAAGTCCCTTGAAAGCTGCTCTAAACGCGTCCTCAAGCTCTTCCCAACTTCCAACAGTGTTTTCTGGGAGGCTTTTGAGCCAATGCCGAGCTGGCCCTTTTGAGCTTGAGGGGTAGGTATTTTATGGCGTGGAGATCGTCTCCTCTAGCCATGTGTATGTGTAGTATGTAGTCTTCTATCCAGACTCCGGGGTCTGTTGTGCCATCGTATGCCTCTATGTTTATGGGTTTAAACTCTGCTGGGAATTCATGATCCAGCACCTCATCGGTGAAACATAGCGGGTGTCTGGCGCTCAGATTTGGGTGTGACGCTGTCTTCGAACACTTGTCGTGGTATGTTGCCTCCGGGTCCTCTTTTTGGCCCGTAGATGGACCTATTTGGGCCATCCGCTTTACCAGATTATAATTCGCTTGTGTGCAGCCCTGTTTGTCGCTTTGGGCACGTAAATGCGGCCGTCTATCCGCCAGCGGCCTCTTTGTTTTTTGACCGTGAAGGCTCGATGGCTTCCTCGTCAAATTCTGGCAGCAACTTGCGCTCGGTAGTTTCTTAGTTTGATGGCCATTGCCATATTTGTCTGCGGTCTTGAATACTTTGCTCCACTTCATTCTCGGCGTGTCTTCGCTGTTTTGAGCTTCCGTTTCTTTTCTTCAAACTTCTTCCAGTGGCGACTAGTTTTTGCGTATGTTCTTATGCTCGTGTTGTGGCCGGACTGTTGATTGCTTCGTGAGGGGTTGATTATCCGCTCGTCCTATTTGTCGTCACTGGCTTGCCCTGCTCTATCGCTGGGTCGTTAGGAAGGCTGCTTTGATCGAGGCGGACTTGGGGCGGCGCTTTGCGCGCTTTGGTTCTTTATCGGCGAGATTATCCTCTGCCGTGTCCCGTTGTTCCTCGTTATCGCTTCTTCGGGTGTCCACCATGTATACGTCGTATGACAGGTGGTCTTCCAAAGGTCCTGTAGGCACTGGTTCTTGGTAGTCTCCGCATCGCCGCCCATACCGCCGATGTCTTTGGAGTCATAGTCGAGTATGTCGGTTAAATCGCCGACGGTGGCTACGAAGTGGGTGGTGGTGGGATCTGAATTTCTTCGCTCATCCGCGTCCCAACCATCCTGGCCGTGAGTTCGCCAGGGCTCTCTGGATAGCGAGAGATGCTTCAATGAGTTTATGATGTCGCCAAGGGCGAAAAGCCGAAAGATGTCCGCAACGGTGAATTCCATGATCGGTGCCCAATCGGATTCGACCGGCGGGCGCAGGAGGTTCGAGTCCGGAAGGAGTCCGCACCTCGAGTCATGGGCTTTACGGGACAAGGTAAGTGTTCGTCTCCATCGCCGTAGGAATTGCGGCTCCCGAGGCGTGTCCAGCCATCCGCCCTCGATTCGAGCGATCGGCTCGACTATGAGTCGGAGCGGATCCGGTGCGGCCTCAAGGTGCTGTCCGCGGCGAGTTAGGTCATGCCCATCATGACAGCGCGGGCGCGATCGGCTTGTGGCTCGATCCATCGAGGATCAAGTCCCCGCGGATATCGGCCGTGAAGTTTAAGCTTCAAACCTGACTCGACGGGCCGGGGCGAAGCTTCGATCTGCTCCAGATGGCCAAGGAGTTGGCCCGCAGACGAAGTCGCTGAATATTTAAGATCTGTCCGGGAGAAAGGTCTCACCCAGACTGCATCGTTAGGGATTGAAGAGGCCATCAAGCCTATCGGTGATTTACATTGGAGGAACTCTCAACGAGAGCACCAATGTCGGTGTCAAAACCGGCGGATCTCGGTAGGGGGTCCCAACTGTGCGTCTAGGCGGATGGTAACAGGAGACAAGGGACACGATGTTTACCTGTGTTCGGCCCTCTTAATGGAGGTAAAACCCTACGTCCCGCTTGATTGATATTGATATTGTGGATGTTTACAAGAGTGGATCTACCACGAGATCAAGGAGGCTAAACCCTAGAAGCTAGCCTATGGTATGATTGTAAGGGTTGTTGTGATTGTTGTCCTACGGACTAAAGCCATCCGGTTTATATAGACACCGGAGAGGGCTAGGGTTACATAGAGTCGGTTACAATGGTAGGAGATCTACATATCCGTATCGCCAAGCTTGCCTTCCACGCCAAGGAAAGTCCCATCCGGACACGGGGAAGTCTTCAATCTTGTATCTTCATAGTCTTGGAGTCCGTCGATGATGATAGTCCGCAAATGATAGTTCGGTTGATGATGGTAGTCCGCTGGCCGACACCCCTAATCCAGACTCCTCAAGCGTCCCCTCAGGGAAACTGCTGGGCTTCATTGTTTCCAATAGAGGAATTGAAGTGAATCCGGCAAAAATCCGAGCTCTGTCGCAGTTGGCTATACCAACAGACCTCAAGCACATCCAGAAACTAGTTGGATGCGTGGCTGCTTTGAGCCTCTTCATCTCCAGGTTAGGAGAAAAGGCCTTACCTCTTTACCGCCTTCTCCGGCGCACCGAACACTTCATGTGGACGGATGCAGCCGCGTCCGGACTGGATGAAATAAAGACCTTATTGGCCAGTAATCAAGTCCTAACAGCGCCAAATATCGGCGAACCTATGCTGCTATACATAGCCGCAACACATCAAGTTGTAAGCGCAGTGCTTGTCGTCGAACGAGAGGTTGACAGATACAAATTCCCGCTCCAGAAGCCAGTTTATTACGTATCCACGGTCCTCACCCCATGCAAATCCCGATACCCACACTATCAAAAAATAGCATACGCGGTCTTCATGGCATCTCGGAAGCTACGGCACTACTTTCAAGAGTTTTCGATTACGGTGGCCTCCGAAGTACCACTCAATGACATAATAAATAACCGTGACGCTATGGGCCGGATTGCTAAATGGGCCATCGAGCTCCTTCCGTTTGACAACCACGACGGGCCATCAAGTCGCAAGTACTGGCTGACTTTGTCGCCGAATGGACAGAAGCCGAACTCCCTAAAGAGTACGGGGCGTACTCTAACTGGATCATGCACTTCGACGGCTCTAAAATGCTTGCCGGATTGGGAGTAGGTGTAGTCCTGACGTCTCCCAGCGGAGACACGATCCAGTACGTCCTCCAAATATTATACATAGACTCCAACAATGCGGCCGAATATGAGGCTCTGTTGCACGGTCTCCAGATGGCAGTCTCTATGGGCATTCAACGCCTGGAAGTGCGCGGGGATTCAAACCTCGAAATATCACAAATCAACGGAGACTTTGATGCCAAGGATCCGAAATGGCGGCCTACCATAATGACGTCCTCAAAATGTCAGCTTGGTTCGAGGGGCTCGAATTCCACCATGTGGCTCGAGAAAACAACCAAGCAGCGGACGTCCTTGCCCGCATCGGTGCTAAACGCGACCCTGTCCCACCTAACATATTCCTCGAAAGGCTGTTCAAGCCATCCGTAGTATGGGAAGGGGAGTCCGGCAATACTAGCACGGATCCGAACACACCCCAGATTCCGAACTATCAGACATAATCGGAGGCTCCACCACCGAAATAACATCTTCGGCCCACGAAATCATGGCTGTAATCGCCCGGTGGACCAAGCCTTTCTTGGCCTACCTAAATAGGCAGGAGCTCCCTGAAAACAAAATGAAGCACGCTGCATCATCCGACGTTCTAAAGCTTACAAAGTCCATGAAGGGGAACTCTACAAGAAAAGTGCGACCAGAGTGCTCCAAAGATGCATCTCCGAAGAGGAAGGGCGGCAGCTCTTGGCTGAAATCCATGCTGGACTGGGCGGACACCACGCAGCGGCTCGAGCACTAGTCAGCAAAGCCTTCCGTACATGCTTCTATTGGCCGACGGCCCGAGCAGACGCACAGGACCTTGTCCAACACTGCGTTGGTTGCCAGCTCTTTGCCAATCAGAGTCATATGCCCCCTACCGCTCTCCAAACAATCCCCATAACTTGGCCCTTTGCGGTCTGGGGGCTAGACATGGTCGGACCCCTTAAAGGGGGAAGCCATAAGAAAAAATACTTGTTGGTCATGGTGGACAAGTTCACCAAATGGATATAAGCCAAACCAGTCAAAACGGCCGAATCCGGACCAGTAATAGACTTCATACCCGGGGCCGTACACCGATACGGCATCCCCCACATCATCATCACTGATAATGGCTCCAATTTCACAACCAAAGAAAGGGAAAACCTTGTGCGGCAAAATGGGCATTAAGCTCGACTACGCTTCCGTCTACCATCCCCAAACAAACGGCCAGGTCGAACGGGCAAACGATCTCATCATGATCGGCATTAAACCCAGACTAGTGCGATCCTTGACAGAGTCGGATACGCACTGGGTCGAGGAGCTCGACTCCGTACTCTGGGGGCTGCGGACCACGCCAAATCGCACCACCGGATATACACCATTTTTTATGGTATTCGGCGCGGAAGCAGTACTACCCTGCGACATAATACATGATTCGCCACGCGTACGCATGTACGAAGAGAAGGAAGTCGAGTTAGATCGGCAGGATAACTTGGATGCCCTGGAGGAGGAGCGCGACGTCGCAAAAGCCCGCTCCGCATTCTATCAACAACAGGCTCGACGATACAAAAGCAGAGAAGTGTGGGCCAAAACTTATAATATTGGGAGCTCGTTCTGTGCCTACCGGAGAAGAAGAAGGACAAGCTCAAACCCAAGTGGGAAGGTCCCTTCGTCATTGGCAAAGTTCTCACCGGAGGAGCGTACCGCTTACGTAATGCATCCGGTAACAGACTCAAGCCGAACCCATGGAACGCGGCCAGACTCCGGAGATTCTACGCCTAGCGCCGAACTAAGTGTTCGTCTCCTTACGCCCTCCTTTTCAATTATGCTCCCTCCCTTTTCCTTTCTCGACCTTTTTTCCTCTTCACACAAAGTATTTAATACAATACGGACTCCGGATCCTTCCGCCGCACTATGTGTAAGTAATATCCGGGGCTTCCTATACGGAAGCTAAAAATAATTACTCTAATGGCTTTTGCCCATCACATATGCTTCTTTTTCCATATGTGCCTTTTCTTCACCATTATATGCACCGATATGACTTAAGATGTGGCCAAGCTGGGTTGTTCGGCTCTTGTGTTTATGCCCCACGCTCCGCTAATTTGCCTAGGGCATAATGGGAGCACCTCTGCGATTGTTACTGCGGTTCATCGGACGTACCTCGGGACCGGGTGAAGCCAAAAGCTAGCTTCCTTAAGAGAATATTCGGTCGGTGAACAAAAGATGTATTCGTTTATTACAACATCAATCCCCAGAAGTTTTGTATCCTGCGCCCTTTTTTGCAGTCCGGACATGTGCATCGTCGCATGCGTACCCAGGGAAAGGAACCCCTAACGGAACTATTCTCCAGAAGCTGTTTCTTACTATCCATGTAATATAACATAACTATTTGGGTACTTGTCTGTTGAAGCACTTCTGACCCCTACGCCGGTGTCCACGCATACCCCGTTTCTGATAACTGAGTTGGTATTTGGACACACCCCGGACTATAGGATCCGGGGCTGAAGCGAAAAGGTCCGCCATGACAAATGATTTTAATCCGCTAGGGACTACTTATGTCCATTGAATTACACAAATCACTTGGACTGACTATATTCCTCCTCTATACCATCCAACAGGCTATCTAGCTTACAATCCTGTTGAGAATACTTTGCGGCTAACGCTACCTGGTCATATACCAGACTCACGGGAATTTCTTGCCCATCTGGCCCCGCCGGTCCGACTTCGGCCATATGGTTCGGGTCCAGCTTGTTGTAGCGCGTCTTCACCATAGCCCAGGCTTCTCTTGCACCTTTTCGGCAGGCCGACATCTTCCACAATCGGAAGTGACGCCATGCTCCTAGAAGCATATCCACACGCTCCCCCATGCCATTCGGCAGGAAGCTTGACGGCCACAAGGCCTGAGCAACGCCCTGCATCACCTGCCGAGCTCGCTCGTGCAGTTCTAAGAGGTCTTGTAGTAAATCGCCTGCAGATGAGGGCATCTCCTCCTCAGGGCGACCCGTTAACATTCCTACAAGAAAAATCCTTTCAATGTACTTCTGCGCCGAACTATACTACAGTTCGTCTAGGCACTTACCGTAAATGTCGCGTCGAAACCTTTTGTTCTCCTTCACGGAGTCCGCCAGCTAAGCGTGGACGTATTTTAACTCCACATCCAGCTGGCCTTTGGCATCTTGAAGATTGTTCTTCTCCTGCCTAACTTGCGTAAGAATGCGCTTGCCAGCCTTTAGCTGCCTTTTGAGATGTGATTCGTCATCTCTTACGTCCTCCGGATTCACCCCGGGATTGTCTGCAGAATTTTCTGTTAGACTTGTCATATCAGCCATTTACTAACTGGTGCATCTTCGTACAATTGCGAAAAATGTTACCATATGAGGGCTTATGGGATTCCTCTAACTTGGCAACTGTGGCCCTCAGCTCGGCCTTGCACTCCTCCAGCTCCCGAGACAATTGCTCATTCTTATCTACAAGGACCTGTGCATAAATTGATCCTTAAAACAGTTGTTCCAACTGTTTCAAGTCTCAGGGGATACTGCTACACATGCTTATCAAATTTTCTTACCCGTATATCTTTGGTATATACTGGTCCATCACTCGGGCAAGCCCGCCTTGAGCAGCTCGGATGTATGCGTCTCCCGAATTGAAGGTGTTAAATGCCTCTTCAGAAAAAGATGTTGTTCCGAAGTACGGCCCGTCGGCGCCGGTGATTCATGGCGCTCTCTACTTCAGAATTCGTGGCCGAGAGCATATCCGCATCCTCTGTTGGAGAACTATGCGGCATCGGCCCCACTCCCGCCTCCGCTCTTGAAGCCGGTTCCGGAATCCGGCTGGTGGAGGCGTGGTTGGCAGGATCCCCGGATATAGTCCGGCTGCTCCTCTTCCTGCCAGGACACAAAGGGCACCGTTATACTTCAAAAATAACATAATCACAGCACAGGTTTTTGCCTTACCTTTGTAGCGGCGAGTCGACCCTTACAGCCTTCCTCTTGAGCCTGCTCGATCCGGACACCCTTGGTCAACGAGTCCCTAGGGCTCGGCCCCATGCTCCGGCCGTCGTTTCTGCAAAAACACGACACTTCAAGGGTAAGGCATGACATCTGAAGGGAGTCCTCTTCGGAGGATAGGGTTTTTCGGCTTGGCGCGCGACGTAGGCAGCAGTCCGGGATAGTCGGCAATAATGGCCACTAAGGCGCCATCGCAGCTCGCTTGATGAAATATCCCGTTGACAAGCTCCACAGTAATATCCGGATCTTTTTCGAGTCCTGGATCTAGGGCCCTTCCGGGGTCCTCTGGCTGCGGGGAGGGACTGGAGATTCCTTCTATGGCCCTCCTCAGTTCCTTCTTGGGAATATCGAGGCAAATAACCTTAGCGAAGAACGCCACAATAAGTGACGCGGGGAAAGGAATGACAACTTACCCAGTTTGGGGGGTTGTGCATGGAGAATCCATCTCGCGGTTTGATGTGAAGGAATTCCTCCTCTTCTCCTTTGTATAAATCGGACAATATCCTTGCCAGAGCAGTGGTGGAGTCCGGACCCTTACGACCACAGCGGGTGGTATCATCTTCCCCGTTGAAGTGCCGCATGGGCTTCCCCCGATATTGAAGCGGTTGCACTCCCCGTATTATGCATATTGCCATAACCTCGACTATCGTCAGTCCGGATTTGGCCAGTAACTTTATCTTGCTCATCAGGTAATGTATTTCCCTGGTATCCTCCTCTTGGGGGCCTCGGGGGCGCCAGCTTAGACGTGCCCTCGGCAGGGAGTTACTGAACTTGGGGAGACCTATCCGGACTAGATCCGGAAGGGGAACGTCGTCAATGTAGAACCACTCTGAAGGCCATTTCTCTGGTGCCTTTTTGGGAGTGCCGGATAGGTATCCGGTCTCGGCAATGTGCCATACTTCCGCCCCGCTTACCTGACATAGGGATTCTCCCTGGTTGCGGGGGACAAGGCATAACAGCTTCTTCCATAACCCGAAGTGAGCCTCGCAGCCTAAAAATAGCTCACAAAGGGCAACTTACCCTGCTATATGTAGTATAGAGGCAGGGGTAAAGTTGTGCAACTAGAGGCCGTAGAACTCCAGGAGCCCGTGAAGGAACGGGTGGATGGGAAACCCGACGCCCCTTAGCAGATGCGGGATGTAGCATATTCGCTCCTCTGGAGATGGATTAGGAGATCCCTCCGCCTATTCCCCGCCGTTATAGGTGGCTATTTCGGCTCGGACAGGGACCATGAACGACGCTGGGAGAAACCCTTGGGTTTGTAACTCGATCAAACGGCTATGGGGAACTGAACACTCTTCCCAGTCCCCCGGCTTGGAGCGAGGAGAGCGAGCAGAGGAGCTACAATGACCGGCCATGTTGGAATGGTTTTTCCGGAGTGCTCTATTGGATGCTTGCTCGAGGGGGGAGAGTGAGGTTTGGATCTGAGAATCCCCGTCTCTTCAAATAGACGGTCAGCCCGAAAGGTTGGAGGTGGCAAATGCGAAAATGCTTCGGCTCCTCGCATTCATTCGACACGTGTAGATGGTCATTATTGAGTCACTGAAGCCGAGGAGTACAACATTGATGGGATGCCAGACACTATTCGTCGTAACAGATACTTTGGAGTATTCGGAGATGGAACCTGCCCTGCAATGCCGAAGACAAGACTGCGTGCCGGACTCATCGTCATTGAAGCCTGGTTCAGAGGCTACTGAGGGAGTCCTGGATTAGGGGGTATCCGGACAGCCGGACTGTATACATCGTCCGGACTATTGAAGCATGAAGATACAAGACTCAAGACTCCGTCCCGTGTCCGGATGGGACTCTCCTTTGGCGTGGAAGGCAAGCTTGGCGATCCGAATATTATGTTTCCTTCCTTGTAACCGACTCCATGTAAACCCTAGCTCTCTCCGTTGTCTATATAAACCGGAGAGGTTGGTCCTTATAAGGCCGATCACAATTACAATCATACCATCATAGGCTAGCTCTTAGGGTTTAGCCTCTAGGATCTCGTGG
Organism: Aegilops longissima; assembly: GCA_021605205.1. NCBI lineage: Eukaryota > Viridiplantae > Streptophyta > Magnoliopsida > Poales > Poaceae > Aegilops > Aegilops longissima. The sequence continues at coordinate 269,693,202 of CM038681.1, forward strand.
TAGATCTACTTTTGTACTACTCATATCATCAATATTAATCAAGCAGGAAGTAGGGTTTTACCTCCATCGAGAGGGCCTGAACCTGGGTAAACATTGTGTCCCTTGCTTCCTGTTACCATCAGCCTAGACGCACAGATCAGGACCCCCTACCCGAGATCCGCCGGTTTTGACACCGACAGGGGTATTCATTTTTTTGTGCGTAATAAGGAGGCACTTCCTTGCGTGCGAAGATATAGCCGGTCGGTCTGACCTGTCAGCAGGGGGAATGTTTTTTCGTGAAATACAGAAGCCCTTCCCACGTACAGTCCACGTACAGTGCGTAATAAGGAGGAACTTTCCTTGCGTGCGACCATGGAACTCGTGGGTCCCAGCCATCAGGCTCTCCATGTACAGTCCTCTTCCAATGACTCTCGTATGTTGACCACGCCGCGCCGAGCGCACCGAGGTGGTGGACGACGGCGAGGCCCCAGACTGCAACGACCCGGAGATGGGGAAGACGCGGCAGTGGAGTTGCAGACGGAGAGGAGAGGGAAACTTGACTGGTTCGGGTGCGGGGTGGGCCTACACTAGGCAGAGAATAATAGGAGGTGCGGAGTGGAGGGATGGCCTGGCCTTCGGCGGGGTAGGTTTTTGCTGAGGAGCGCAAAACAACGCCACTGGACGCCGGAGGCTGGAGCAGGCGGTCCCGGCAGAGCTGGGGGAAGAAGACGAGAGATTGAAGAAGAATGCCGGCCGTTGGATGTAAATCCAACGCCTTCTTAGGCTTCGACCTACTGGCCCACATGTCAGCAAGTCCATTTGTTTTTTAAGTCCATTTGGTGGGCTGTGTGAAACAATGATGTAGCATCTATGAAGCCCATTTGGTGGGCTGGGTGAAACAATGATGTAGCATCTATGAAGCCCATTTATGTATATGGTAGAATTTAAAGCCCGTTTGCATTTTTCTCAAAATCCGCGGACTTGCTGGGCTGGGTGAAAATATCATGTTGGGCTAGACGGAGAAATGCTATAAAAATATAAACATATGATTGTACGTCTATTACTGCATTGGTCAGTAAAATCTTTGCAAGCTTATGTACGCAATCACTAGGAGTTAACTTGCCAAGTTATATATAAACAATTATTATTATTATTTTGTAAGAACTTTCAACTTACGAAATAGAATATCATTTTAATTTGATGAGTTAATAGTACGTGGGGTATTATTATTTTTTAGGCTAGACGTGGGACAGTTGAGTTGGTTCTAGGGAAAAGTACTGGGAGAAAACTCAGTTTACATCGAAAAGAAAGTGGGAGAAAATTCAGATATAGGATTAATGAAAACGAAAAATAAAGGAAGTGGGAAGGTCTATAAAATGGTTGGGCGGATGACAGGTTTAACGGAAACTTCTGTTGTTTCTAATATATATATATATATATATATATATATATATATATATATATATATATATATATATATATATATATATATATATATATATATATATATGTAATAAAATAAGATATAAATATAGGTTCAGTTTTATGCTCTTATAGAAAACAGGTCCAGTTTTGCATTCTTATAGAAAAATAGAATCGAGCTAAAAGGTCCGTGTTGAAAAACAAACATAACTTGGGTTGTCGATGTTATAGGCAAGCTAGGTTGGGAGGACCAGAGCCCGCTTGATACCGCTGGATCCAAAAATGTTGAAACATGTCGTGGCTGCCAATGTTAAACAACAAAACCTAGGCCATGGACCTGGTGGGCCTGGATCGTCGACCTCTCGACAAACAGTTGTCTCCCGATTCCTCTTGTTTTGCTGACCATGTTGGGAATGACAGACGGCGGCGCCGCGGCTAGAGCACCAAGGCGGAGGATGACATCGAGACCTCGGACCGAACGAACCAGAGTGGGGGAAGACGCAGGCGGAGGGGAGTACGAGAGTTGATGATCCTTGGTATCGTTGGTATCGTTATCTTCTTTCATGTTGGCGTATCAGGGGTTGATGATGGTCTCGGCGAGGTCAACCATGGAGTCCTTATCCAGCCCGTTGCTGATGATCTTGTATTGCTTCTGGATGTCGACAAGCTTGTTGCACCAGATGGCCGAATCATCGCGTTCTTCCTTCTCTCACCGTAGCGAAGGTGCGATCGGGCGCCGCGATGAAACAAAGCGAATGCTCAAGAACCTCGGATGGCCCTACAGAAGTGGTAGATGAGAACCTCGTCCCGCACACATACCTGGGCGACGGTGATCCGCTGGTCCCTGTCAGGAGACAAATGGATGGGCACAAGGTCTAGTCCTGCAACCTTGTGCTTTCTTGTCCTGTAGGTACTTCTTGAACTCGGCGAGGCAGAGCTTCACCGAGTCTGGATCGTTGGTGTACATCACATTCAACTTGGTGCAGCCATAGGACTGAACGGCGAACTCAAAGGGGAACTCCTTGCTGAAGTCCATATCCAGCAGGCTCACCCCTCGGATTGCCATTGGAGTCTCTTCAAGTGAACGAGTGTCACATCCCCAGTTCTGGTAATGCTTAGTGCTTGCATTAGAGTGATGCATCATGTTTAAATTTCAATGAATTTGAAATGGGGATGTTCAAACCCTAGCATCAAAAGGAATTCAAATAGGTTCAACCAAAATATTTTTTCAATGATTTCAAAATGGCCTTTAAAAATGTTCATCATTTCTGGATCAAGGTGGAAGCATCTACCAAAAATGGTTCACATTTTTGCAGGACATATTTGGACTTTGAATTAATTCAAACATATTTGAATTGGAGTTATTTAAATGCTATATATATTTCACATGCTCCAAAAATGTTGGTAATTGTTAAGGGTCACTGGAATAATTCAGAAAGCACCCATAATTATTTCCAGGATTTTATGAAATGAATTAGTATTTTTACTAATTCAAAACAGAGAAATAAAATAGAAAACTGAGACAAAATAAAGAAGAGAGAGAGAGGGAAACCCACCTGGGCCTTACCTGTGCTGGCCCAGCCCACCTGGCCAGTCCACTTGGCGGCCCAGCCCACCAGGGGCACCGCTGTCTTCAACCTCGCCATCGGGCAGGCGTGTCGGCTGCGCCAGCGCCAGCCTCCACCTCATGCTTGCCACCGAGGCGCCCAGACGATCCGAGACGCCTGCAGCCCCTCTGCCTCTCCCCGCCCTCTCTGCTCTCTCCCTCGCCCTCTAGCCTCTTCCCCGAGCTCACCCGAGAGCGACCGCCGCCGCCGTTCGCTGCCACCGCGGCCACCGCCTTCCCCTCGCCTCTCCGACATGCCCAGGGGCTCCGCCACCGTCGCCTACGCCTCCCTGTTGACTCACGCGACTCCAAATGCCGCCAAACACCGTCATCGCCGTCTTCTTCAACCTCGGTCCGCCGAGATCGCCAGCGACCGTGCGCCCGCTCCGTTGTTTCTCCGAGCCCCCCGACACCACCGCTGCACTCCCCGTGAGCCTCTCCTTCGATCCCCTCTTCCCCCTTTCTCGTTTGCGTCGTGTAGTCGCCGCCCTCTTCGAGCCCGAGAGCATCTCGCCGCCGGCCATGGCGTAGCTGCACACAGCCGAAGTCAAGAATCGAAGCGCTTCACCGACTTTTCGCGTGTTCCCAGAAGCCCGCAGCACCGCTCTGCACCTCCTGCCGTGCCTCCTAGCGACGACCCCGAGCTCGCCCGAGCTCCGGCAGCTGCCAACATCGTCGCCGGCGTCTTCTTCGACAACCCCGAGCCCAAACACCACCACCAATAAAAGCGGCGCACCTCCAGCTCCCCGTAGATGGCCTCCGCCGCCCATTTGGTCGCCGGAGCGCGATTTTGCACTTCCTCCGCCGCGTCTGGCCGGCGGCTAAACGCCGGCGAGTTGACCTGTTGACTGAGTTGACCAGGTGGGCCTAGTTTGACCCTTGGGTCTATGACAAGTGGGCCCGCCTCGCTAACTAACCTGGATTAGCGCTAACTGAATTTAGTTAGTTTAACTAACTCTTGATGCAGGTGAGACCCATCGATCGCTTTGACTGGACCGACCCAGTTGACCTGCTGGCCTCAAATTTACGTCATGTCGACGTGCAGAAGTATTTTCTGGAATTAAAATAAATCAAAAAGGTTTATAAATTTCAGAAAATGCTCTAAACTTCTAAAAATCATAGAAATTAATCAGCTCCAAATCAAACAAATTATATATGAAAAAATATCAGAAAAATGCAACCTATCCATATGTATCATTTTCATGAATGTTTGAGAAATTTAACCTCACTGTTTAGGATGAAACATGATTAGGACAAATTAGATAATAAATTTGGAGTTGGAATTTGATCTAGTTTTGAATTCCATTTCAATCAAAATGACTTTCTGTTGCATTAGCTCAAATCACAGCATATTGCCATGACATTATCATGCATCATATTTGTTGCATTGCATTGATTGTGTCCCTCTTTGTTTGCCGGTATTTGTCCCCTCTCAGTAGACGTGGTTTCGATGATGAGATCGATGACACTGATGAAGAGCTATATTATCTTCGGAAGTGCTAGGCAAGCAAAACCCCCTTGTTCATTTCGATACAATCCCACTCTCTCGCTCCTGCTCTCTTTTACTGCATTAGGACAACAACGGTTCATTTGTTACTTGCTCATGTAGCTGAACCCTTTATCCTCTGCATGACCCGTCATTCCACAAGAAATAGATGAAACCCACTAGCATGAGTAGGAGTTGTTTGAGCCTCACAGCCTACTCATTCATGCTTGTTTGTCATGCCTCTACGCTTAGAGTTGAGTCAGGTCCGATAAATCGGGATGAATCGGAGGTGTGTGAACATGTCCTACTGTTGAGAGCTAAGTGTGTGAACACGATTTGGTAAAGGTAGCGTGAGAGGCCATGTAGGAGTACATGGTGGGTTGTCTCATTGAAACCGCCCTCGTGAACTGAGTTCTGTGTTTGTGATCCATGAACAGTTACTACCACACATTGGGATCCTTAATTGACTCTCTCAGCTTCTTAACCACCCATGTCCTCTGTCCGGGAGTTGCAAAGTAGTTTATGGTGTTTGTAGCATGTCGGGGCTGCACGCAGCGCTGACCTTAGGGGTGGGCTGTGTTGTGGTAGGCACGTGGTCTGTGTACCGATTCACCTGCTTGGTGTCTCGGGAACCCTGCACACATCGCTCGGGGTCCGTTAGTGGAAACCTCGGCCGACTCCTGCGGATGGAACCCGAATAGGTGATAAACCCGGACTAGGGACTCGTGTGTTTAGGTAGGTCGTGGTACACACCCTCGCCAAAGCTTCCGCTGAAGGTTGCCGAGATACATGACGGTACATGGCGGTAAGTGGCGAGAGTGTGTGAAGAAGTACACCCCTGCAGGGTTAATATGATCTATTCGAATAGCCATGTCCGCGGTAAAGGACTTCTGGGTTGCCTATATCAGTTCATAGACAAGTGAAAGTGGATACTCTAAAATGTGCAAGATAAGCGTGAGTGCTATGGATGGCATTCTCATAGGAAGACGGGATCGAATCCATAGTGGTGTATTGATTGGTGAATATGTGGACTCCTGTGCGCCACCCTAAAAGATTTACTTGCAGTCGTAGTTCAGGATAGCCACCGAGTCAAAGCTGGCTTGCTGCAGTCTCACTCCACCACCCCCCTTTTGTTGATAATGATGCATATGTAGTTAGTTCTGATGTAAGTCTTGCTGAGTACATTTGTACTCACGTTTGCCTATTTTATGTTTTTGCAGAGAGACTTCAGTCTCACTAGTAGTTCCGCATGGACTTCGACATTTAGCTTGTTACCTCAGCTACGATCTTGTGCCCTCGGCAGGATCTGGTAGATAGTCAGGCTTCTCAGCCTTTTTCATTTGTAGATGTCTGTACTCAGACATGTTAAGCTTCCGCATGTGCTTTGACTTGTATGTTTCAATGTTGGGTCATGAGACCCATGTTTGTAATATCTCGCTCCTCAGAGCCTAATGAATAAATACTTGAGTCGTAGAGTTATGTTGTGATGCCATGTTGTATTTACACATATCGAGCATATTGTGTGTATGTTTGAAATGCTTGGTATGTGTGGGATCCGACAATCTAGTTGTTTATCCTTGGCAGCCTCTCATATGGGGAAATGTAGTCTAGTGCTTTCTCGAAAGCGATAGTAGTCAGCTTCAGCCTCGGTTCACCGAGTCCTGCTAGCCCAAAGACTACCGCTTCCTGGACACTTGACTGGCCGGCATGTGTTTCACTTCGCTCTGGTTCTGTTCTTTCGGGAAATGTCACGCAGTGACATCTGAGTCCTGCTCTAGCTGCTACAGCCGGGTTACGAGTCCTTAGCTCGATGACCGACATGCTCGATGTGATTCATGTATGCCTGTCCCCATGGGTTAGTGCCGCTTTGGGTTCACGACTAGCCATGTCGGCCCGGTTCTTCTCATCATATGGATGCTAGCGACACAATCATATACGTGAGCCAAAAGGCAAACGGTCCCGGCCATGGTAAGGCGACACCTGTGGAATACCGTGCGTGAGGCCGCAAAGTGATATGATGTGTTACCGGCTTGATCGATGTGACTTGGAATCGGGGTCCTGACAACGAGTGTGTAGGCGGCGACAGCAGTTCGTTTTTCAGCTCTTGGGGAACTGGATTCAATAGCAAACTGAGTGTGTACAGGCGACAACAGTTACTACCCCTCCCTCGTCCGCTGCACGCTCGGCGAAGATGCACCTCGGCGCATTCAAACGGCTCCATTAAGAAACCTACTCCGCCACACGCCGGTTCATGAGCGGTCTCAGATTGTACCGTAATAACATGAGTTAGTGGTCACTTTACTTAAATTTAATTAGCTTTAATAGAAATTTATTCTTAAAACAAGTAATGCATTGGATCGTTCTATCAGTGCCACAGGATCAACATGCACAACAATTAGAATTATTATTCTTAGGAGGCACACGATCAGCACATTTGTCGCACTTTCACAAAGATAATACTACCAAGTTCGAACTGTTTGTTATGGTTGTTGTCCTCTGCATCATCATGCCGTGTTTCTCAGCTTGCAAGATTCAGAACCAACAAATAAGATCCAAATAATAAGTACAACAAAGATGCCTACACATCTCATTGATTCCCGGCTTGCAAGATTCAGAACCAACAAATAAGATCCAAATAATAAGTACGACAAAGATGCCTACACATCTCATTGATTCCTAGCTTGCAAGATTCAGAACCAACAAATAATATTCAAATAATAAGTACAACAAAGATTCCTACACATCTCATTGATTCCCAGCTTGCAAGATTCAGAAGCAACCCATTAGAGCCTTTTCATAAAGTGAATATCGGGATTAAATCCATCTTGGCTAGCCATGTCATACAATCAAAGAACTTGGCGAATGCTCTTGACCGTCACAACATCTGTAGTTGAGTATTCCTGTTTGCACAAGACAAACAAGAAGAGCATGATTTCACTTTAATAGTGGCCTCCTTGAACTCAACCTGCAGCTCCACTCGGATGAGGCCTGCCTAGAGTTCCAGGATTCAATTCATGCGCCTTTTTCTGCAGTTCACCTGAAATGAAGCAAAGATTGCATCATTCAGATAGCAAGAAGTACTTGCTCTTGTGAGCTGGCAGGTTCTTCTTTAGTAGTTGCACTAAAATTGAGGAACATTAAGGTTAGCTGTCCGGCTCATGTAAGGTGCAACTATAGTTCTCTTATCCTTTTATGAAGTTCCACTAAAATAAAGTGCCATTGTGGTGACAGTGACGGCTCATCTTGCAAAGGCTAATAAAATGTTGCACGAGATTACCAGCATAACTTGACGGAGATATTGGAAACTCCAATCACCATTTTGTGCAGTTCCACCAAAATTGAGAGATGTTGCCCACGTGACATTTTAGCTGAACTGCACAAGACACGCATTCCAAAAAAGTGTTTTGTGAAGTTCACCAAAAGGTCACAATAGCAACAAGGTGAAATGGATATCCCTATCTACACAAAAAGATAGAAAGTAAACAGTTGCTGGTCAATAAGAATATACGATACATATACGAAATGAAAAGAAGCATCTTAATTATGTTCATGGCAATCACGCAAGGACAATAGAAATTTTAAAATGTCAGCAATGCTTCATGTTACTAGAAGCATTACGATCAACAATGAGATTCCTCAAATATGGGATTACTTTAATGGTGGCATTGCTTGTTTACCATATAGTAAATCAACAACAGCTAAAGAGTTGGTTTAAGGGCATGGGACCGTGGGGACACCAGGACACTCAGCAGCGTAAAGGAGCAACTTACTTATCATACTGGGGAAAACAGCAGGAGTGCCATTTGTACCACAGTTTAATTGCATCTTATCACTGGAGGCATTAGATTAACAATAACACTGGTTAGACATGTCCCTAAGGTAACAGTGTGATCGCTTCATTTTACATGTGCGCTTACATTAACAACATCAAAAGGTTGGTATAAGGACATGTGACAGTTGACGCATCAGCACAATGTACCTACAAGGAGGCATAAAGTGGTGATGTCGAGTTTGTTCATGCTATGTGAGGGCAGCAAATCTAATCCTGGAGACCTTTTACTATGTGAGGGCAGCAAACCTAATCCTGGAGACTTTGTACTATGTGAGGGCAGAAAATCTAATCCTGGAGACCTTTTACTATGTGAGGGTAGCAAATCTAATCCCGGAGATCTTTTACTATGTGAGGGCAGCAAAACTAATCCTGAGACCATTTACTATGTGAGGGCAGCAATTCTAATCCTGGAGACCTTTTACTATGTGAGGGCAACAAATCTAATCCTAGACATACTCTGTTGACTTGTCCACCAGCCGCCACTTTCTATCCTTTTTCCAACCAATAATAGATCTATTCCTTATCCAGTTTGTATTGCGTTTTCCCATTATTTCCCTTTTCAACCAAGAGACCGGTTGGGTATCCGGTCTCTACTACTTTCACCATATTATTTCCTCTTTGAATCAAGTCCTAGATTCATGCTACAACTTCTCGTCCTCCCCCTCCCTCCCTCTCACACCGTCCATGAAGGCACCTCGCCGTATCCGTGCTCCATCTAACCCTTTCATCCAAACACCTCTTTCGCTAGAGTTACTTCGGGGTTAGTTCAGGATTAGAATCTAACTCTAACCTTTAACTGAGTTAGAGTATCCAAAAAGGGCCAGGCGGCACGATCGGGGTGATGCCCCCCTTTCGTTCGGCACTCTAATATGGTGCATGAAACATATTACGTCGACCCGGATGCTGCTGGCTGTCCCACATGTCGGCGAAGTAGTACGTAGTAGTAAGAAGGAGCAAAGAATCATGCGGTATAAGTCTTTCTAGAGATTCCAACAAGTGACTAGACTACACCGCGTGTAGTATCTCAAATCTCCCTTCTGGTTTATAAGGCTCAAATCTCAAATCTCATCAACCAAGGCATTTTGCGATTGGAGGAATGTATCTCGTACTTTACAAAACTACCCTAATTAAACTCATGCATTAATTACATAGTTCTCTTGTTTTCCTCTCCGCCTTGGTCGCAGTGCACAATATTGAGCACTCCTGTATGACTAGCCGCTCTATCTACATGCGGAACATCAAAGCATCCGGGCCCGCGTGCCATCCACAAAATCACAGCGAGGTGCTATAGTAGAAACTCACCGGTCACCCTGGTGTGTCCATCATGACCCGTCATATCACAAAACCCACACCTTTACTAGCAGTGGTAAAGTAGCCTCGAAGTTGGACTGGACGAAGCAACCATCATTTCACTAGAACGCTCATTGAAGCCCTTTCTCCCCTTTCTTGAAGAAAACCTCACTCCATGCTACTCACTTCTGCCATTTTTCTTATGTACGGAAGAAGGAAAGGTGGGCGAATCAGTGATGCTGCTATATTTTCATTCCAAGAATCTTCTTTTTGCAAAGCACCGACCGATTCTCACAGCCTATTCTTTTCCCGTTTTCATTGCGATTGTGGTTTCCTTTTGATTGCTTTTTGTTTGTCAGTTCATTGATGGATCCTGGAGCACTAGGCGAAGAGTTGCCGGCGGACAACCCACTGGAGACAGCGATCTCCAGGAAGCGAGCACCGACCAACGAGTTGACCATGTTGGCGGGCCAACCCATGGAGACGAAGAACTCCAAGAAACAAGCACTGGCCAAAGAGTTGACGACGTTGGCGGACGAACTCGTCAAAGAAAGTTGGAAGAACAGCAAGGGCCCCACCGTGCCTACCCCAGAAACTCTGATGGCCACCTATGCGACGCTCAAGGCCGAGTTTGAGGAGATAGACGCCGTTGAGAAGCAGAATTCCCCTGGCAAGGTGATGGCCCCCATCGAGGACGAGGAGATGGCCCCCCCGGATGGATTGGATCCCCCGGTGAGCTGCACAAGGTAAAAAATAATGGCTTATTACCGAAATTTCTGGTTTTTCATTATTCGCAATGTGCTTGCTAATATGTTAGGGTTGTGCAGGTGCCGGTGGATGTCCTTGATGATTCTGATGTCGCGGCCCGTCCTGTGGACAACGTCCCAGAGATCGTTTTCGATGTCGCGGTCCGTCTTGTTGGCATCGCCACGGAGATCGATTCCAATGCCGCTATCCATCCTGTGGACATCGCCCCAGAGATCGATTCCCATGCCGCAATCCGTGCTGTGGTCATTGCCCGAGAGATCGATGACAAGAAATAGTTGGTCGTGCTAATCCTTCAGGGTAGTTTGCATTGCCCTGTGTTTAATTACCAAAACGATGCATGTTATCAAACCATCTTAGTGCTAGTGCATTGTCTTGTGTGGGCGGTACTTGCTACTTTTGTTTGATAGTGAATCATGCGAACCCTCTCCGAGTTATGGAAACAGATGTATCCTCACCAGCTTTTGATGTAATATATGGCATGCTTAGATGTAAGTTTAAACTGTTTATCATATCAGCAAGGCTTATTTGATGATTCTTGGTGTTAGTAGGCTAGCTACTTTATGCGAGCTATAGTACTTGCAAAACACTCACCGAAGAGAAATGTTGGGGCTGATGAGCTGTGGTAGTGCTTATTATCTTGATCCGTCGTAGATCGGCCAGTAGCCCAAGCTCCTAAAATTATAGGCTTAGCGATCGATCAGACAATAGTCGACACGGATACATTCAGGCCTCATTTGGTTCATAGGGTAGGAAAATTGTAGCAAAAGTACAGAGACGTACAACACAAAATCATAGCAGTACAGACACGTCCCTCCGTTCCAAAATAGATGATTCAAATTTGTACTACTAACTTTGAAACGGAGGGAGTACAAATCCTAGGCGGGCTAGTTTGGCCTAGTGGATTTTAGTGATATGACGTGGTACAGTGTCGTCCAGTCTTCGCGTGTGGTAGCAGTACTGCGGGTGGAGTAAGTTTTCAGGATGAAGCGGAATTCGACGAAGTCATGAGGTTCCTTCATCTGACTAACTTTGTGCATGGCAAGTGGACCAGGATAATTTTGTGCATGGCAGGTGGACTAGGATGGTCGACGTCCCACATGTCGGCGAATGAAAGTATTCTTTCCGATATAGTGGATGAGCAACGAGTCTTCATTGTTTATTTTTGATGAAACCTATTGTCTCCACTGTTACGACGGAGGAATGTGAAACACGGCAGCCCAGTGAACTTGGCATGTGCACCACTCCCTCCTTCCTCATGTAATACTACCATAGTGTTGACTATAAGGTTACAACTTTTTCTCACTTTCTCTATCTATTTCCTCTCAAAAGTTTTTTACCTTTCTTTTTTAGACACAATTGTTTTTTATGCCTATTTTTTTAGAATTAGTTTTTTATACCTAGGAGCACGTGTAGAGACGGGCTCCTGCAGATCCCACTCCTTGACTTTGTCAATGCCTCTCTCTCCTCCACATAAGCGGGCTTGTCGAGAAGACAAGAGATGATCTCTTAGCACAATATGTTTCACCATGTTTTTAGGAATAACTAGTTATTGAAGATAAGGCTAAGAGATGATCCATTGTACACATGTTTTTTGTCATCTCTAAATTACATGCAAGACTTATGATAAGACTATCTTATCAACCATTGTACATGCCCTTTATAGCCCAGAATTTTACCAGTGTGAGCTATAGTACTTGCTATGAATGCGGCCAGCTGGCCTCTAAGGGGAGCGCGTCTTGAGGGAGGTGGTGGGGTGGGGAGGGTTACAGTGGGCCAGGGCGGTAAGAAGCGGGCTTGGAAGCGGTGCAGACTCCCGCATGGCCCACCTCACATTATCACCACATATTTCTTGGAGTCCATGCACGGCGGGCAGGCGATCTCTTCTCCCTCCCTCGTCTCTCTCCTCTCAGCCGATGCCCGCCGAGCGATTAGATTTTGGCTATCAACGGTTTATTCAATTATAGTCCCACATGTCAGTGAAAATGCAAGAAAACGCGTGTCCCCTCTGGTGAGCAGCGTGCGAGCCGGACTGTTGGGGGTGCGACGTGAACATGACGCGTACGAGTTGTAAGTGTGCCGCCTTTTCCTTTTGAACATGCAAAGCGTAACATTTTCGTGCGATCGATTGATAGAAATCCAGAACAAAATCGCGAGGGTGGTGCTTTCTGTGCATTAGGCAGGCTAGTTTGAGTGATATGACGTGCTACAGTGCCGTCCACTTTGTCGTGGTTTTGTCACGGCAGATGTCCTCATGAAAGGACTTAGTCGTGGAGCCATCGCTACGGGTTAACTTGAAGGGGTTAAAGCGGACGCAAAGACACAAGAGTTATACTAGTTCAGCCCCTTCGATGCAGGTAAAAGCCTACGTCTAGTAGTGATGGGATTGATGTGGTCTCGATGACTAGGGAGCAAATAAGCTTCGCCTAGGCCTCGAGTTGTTGTTGTCTGTCTTTGAACCGTCCCGGCTCGTCCCCTTATATACACGTGTGACGCCCGTCGGTTCAGAGAGTCCCAATCTCCGGTTCATACTCGTATCCGGGTTGGTCTCTCTCTATTCCTATCTTACAATACAAGTTTACATATCAGGCCGGTTTACGGCTACAGGTTCTAAAACGACTACAGGCCTTGGGCCCTTACTTTCTTGCCTCTTGGGCTTTTACACCGTTGAACTACTGATGATGTTAACCCGGCCCAGATAGGCCGGTTTACGCCCAGTAGTAATATCCCCAACATTAGGCCCTAGATTGATTTGAACAGGTTCATGTCAATCCTTGATAAAGACCTTCATCTTCAATACCTTCTTGAAATCGTTGAAGCACCGTGATGTCACCTTCTCCGGTTGTTGTAAACCGGCATGACGTCCCCATAAAGATAGCATTCATGATATCTTCTTTGTTTAACAGATCCGCAATAATCGAGGCGACAACTCTGCTTCCTAGATTTGTGGCTCCTTGATTCACGCGCCTGACACAGGTATCTTGCCTTATAAATAGGACCGAAGGGTCATTCCTTTTCTCCCCTCCGTCCCCTTTCTCTTCATCTTCCTCGCGTCGCTAGCCTCGGAGCTCCGCCGCCACCATCGACCTCTGCACCGTCTTGAGCCGCTGCATCAACCTGAATGCACCAGAGAAACGCAGCACTCTTCCGCATCTTCTCAACTCAGGTAGGTCCTCGGTTCCCCTCGACCTAGATCCGTTCTAGGGTTTCTTGTTCTTGCAGTGCTGCATTAACTGTTCATGCCCATACCAGACTCCTGGATAGATCTGTGACACCTTGCTCTGATTAGTAGTAGCTTTTAGCATCCGCCTGTAGTCTCGTGCTCACGTTCATAAATCTCGCACATTATCTCCTACTAATTGCATCAATACTGCTCTGCTTTATTCTTTTTTTGGATATTTTTCTTCTTTTCTGATCTAGCTTCAGATCCTTCATTGTAGAGAAATCTTGCGAAACCTGTTTCTGCATACTTAGCCGTTTGCAACCTCAATTGTTTTCAATATTTAGACCAAGCGGTTTGACTTAACATAGAAAAAATTAAATAAGCTGGTATACACCATTAGTCCCCTTGTTGAACCGCCAGAACTCCTTAACCAGACACTGTCTCTTCATAGAACTCCGGTTTAGATGTATTTGTCTCTGATTTAGCATTGTACACCGGTTCTCTCTTTGTCCCAACACATTTCTTGAACCGGATTTATACTTTTTGTAGATGGCCAAACAAGTATATGAGTGCAACTGGGCTCCCTCCCGTGTCACCGAAACTCAATTAAACAATCTGGTCCTGACTGGCGCTTTAAGCAGCAAAAATACCATCCATTGGAGGGTTCCTGGAAAAGAATGTCCACCCACACCTCAAGAAGGAGAGGTTGTAATTTTCACAGATCACTTAGCCCGGGGTTTCAACCCGCCCGGTTCAAAATTTTACCGGGATGTGTTAGCCAATTTTCAGCTCCGGCCGCAAGATACGGGCCCCAATTCTGTTACCAATATTTGTCACTTCCAAGTGCTCTGTGAGGCATACTTTCAAGAAGAACCCATAGTTGAACTGTTTAGAGACTGCTTCCATCTAAACCGCTGCACATAATTCTTTGACGGGCCCAACACAGAATTGGGTGGTGTGGCGATTCAAAAAAGAAAGGAGGTCACTTATCCTCATGTTAAACTGCACAGCCACCCCAAGGAATGGAATCAAACATGGTTTTATTGCAGACACACTTCACCTGCCAATGAGAATCCTTTGCCCGGTTTTCGTCCGGAGCAACTCAGTAACACACATCCCTTTCCGCAAAGATTAACTGCCAATGAGAGAAGTAAATACGCTCCTCAACTCTCCAAGCTCAGAGCCTTCATGGCCAATGGTTTAACCGGAATTGATCTCGCGCGCTATTGGATATCATGGAGCATACTGCCCCTCTCCAAGCGCTCCGGTTTAATGTGTGAATACACTGGTAGTGTCGACGACCCACTCCGACATATTAATATATAACTTACCGATGATGAGGTCACCGAGGCTGTGAAGAAAATGTTGAACGAACCAGAAAACCTCTGTGCCCGAACCGGTCTGCTCCCCTTCTGTGCTACCAACAAACCACCATCTATAAGACTTCTGACTATTTTTACTGAATATATTACTGCCATCTCCGGTATCACTTTTAACATCAACTGCTGCTTAATAAGGGTGGTGATCCATTCTGGAGCAAGAAACGTCCACAAGAGAAACCAGAGAAGCCAGACAAACCAGAAAAACCAATCCGGCAAAAGACCAAAGTTGTCAAGAAGACTGCTCATAAGAGGAAAACCACTGCATCTTCTGATCCGGCTGTGGATGATGATGTGGGTAATCCGGACCTTGAGGTAGAACTTGATTCGCTTGGCTTACTTTTCACACGCCTAATTAATGATGATATTTGTCAGGATGATGCTGAAACCAGTAATGCTGATGTTGTAGAGGTAACTATTCTCTCCTCTGACTCAAATCCTTTGCCTTCACTAAAAATCCGTCGGGCAAACCGGAAAATTAAATTTTCTCATCCCCTTGCTTACTTGGATCCCAAATTTCTTATGAAGACTCAACAACATGAAGTTCGCCACACAACTCGGCACAGCGGCCAGGTAGTTACCTCCACCGGTTTACCGAACAGTCCGGTTCAGAAACGTCGTTCAGAGGTCTCTAATTTGCTTGTCA
This sequence comes from Aegilops longissima, assembly GCA_021605205.1. Lineage (NCBI taxonomy): Eukaryota > Viridiplantae > Streptophyta > Magnoliopsida > Poales > Poaceae > Aegilops > Aegilops longissima. Next base: position 269,708,770 of record CM038681.1, read on the forward strand.
GTTCTTATCCTAAAGCAGGCTGTTTTCGTCAACCCCTTAATCCGTCTGGCTCTGATTATCAGGTCACTTCCCATTCCTCATCTGGCGAGTCATCAACCACTCAGCTGCCACCACTTAAAACGGTGCTTGGGTAAGTTGTACCTTTCATATTGTTTCTACTGCATCATTGTGTAGCATATGCCGTATTTGACTGTTATTGTGCCTTTTCAGGGCCAAGCCTAGGCCAAGCAAAAGGCTCGTGCGATAAAGCGACCGATGAAGAGATCGCCCTGAACCGGACAGCGCCCCAAGTCTTGAAGCGGCTATCTGTGAAGATCGCCAAATGATCCGCCATGCAAGATGACGATTTTGTTGCTGAAGAAAGGCCTGTTGACACCTCCCTTCCTGCTAACCAGCCCAGAAGCCCAACACAGATTGAAAAATCCACCAGTCCAATCCGGCCTGCTGACAAACCGTCTGTCCCTGGTCAAACCGGTGATACCAAGGACGATGGCGTTGTGATTACTGGCTTTGGCCACAGCGAACCGGGTAATCCGGTCGCTTTATCTAAACATTCTGCCAAAGAGGAATTTGCCACTATGAGCAAGGGCAAGTGGGATGTTGATCTAGCAACTTACGCCGCTCTGAACCCCCAAGACCTTCATTCTGGCTACTTGAACCGGCTGTATACCAGCCGTGATTATGAAGCTGTCCTGGTGAAGATGATGAAAGAAAAATTCGAGGTAACCTCCATGTTCTTTTCCCGCTTGGATATTTCAATTCTTGTTAACTCTCCTAGCCCCCAAGGGCCGGTTTAACTTAGTATAGTTAAACCGGGACTTACATAAACTTAATGCTTCAGAATCCACTAATGTAGGCCCCAAGGGCCGGTTCAACTTAATATAGTTAAACCGGGACTGTAATGTAGATCGCTGCATCAGAACATGTTCGAGCAAATAGCCATTAGCCTCCAAGTGCCAAGTTGAATACCTGTATTGAGCTTGGGACTTTGTGATTTTATTGACAGACGAAGATGAAATATGCATTAGCCCCCAAGTGCCATGTGTATGACTGGTTATGCATTTGGGACTTGCAATGAAAATATTAACATGCTCCCTTTTTGTTGCAGAATGAGATACGCCAACAAGCCTCACAAATCAATGATCTTCACGAAAATCTGAAGTCTCAACAAGCAGAAACCTCCAAGGCCAAGGATGAGCTGAAAACCACCTTGACTACCATGGAGCAGCTCAAGGAGTGGTTTAAGTCTGAGCGGGCCGGCTGGGATACTGAAAAGGCCGCTTTAACCAAAAAGGTTGAAAATGCTGAAGCTGCCCTAAAACCGGTGGTAGACGAGCTGATCAGCGTGAAGCGGCAAGTGCATGCCATGACTGCTGCCATCTTCGGTAAACTTCCTTTGGCTTCTGTGATAATCTTGGCCTTCTTATGATAATTCCGGTTTGTGATTTCTCTTGCAATGCTGTAGGCACACGCATTGGTCACTTGGGGTCAGATGTTCGGAAGAAATTGAAGGCTGCCTACACTTTAATAGAGCAGTTGTACACTGGAGCGAAGCGGATCATCTCCACTCCATCACATAACAATCTAGCACCTTCCTTAATTCAAGATACTCTTAGGAGGTTGTCAATGCTTCCCGCCCGGATTGAAGAGCTGAAGAAATCTGCTGCTCGAACCGGCGCCATTAACGCCTTAATCCGGGCCAAAGCATGGGTGCGATTTCGATCCTGTTGAAGCAGCTCGAGGCTATCGATCTGAAGGAAGGCGGCTCGAGTTCAACGAAGATGACACGAGAGCGATAAACCGGGCGAGTGCGCCTCTCGGCTTGCCAATTGGTGAAGAGGCAAACTTGTCGCATTATCAAGCTCGATATGGCGATCGAGAACAAGCGGTAGCTGCACCTATTCTGAAGCGGAGAACCTGATCCCTCCGATCCGTAAGCATACTTACGCTCCTGATATTGAACCATCTTCCCAGATCCATGAGGAGGCTGTCTTTCAAGCTTTAATGGGAATCGACTGGACCACTATTGACTTCCAGCCGCTGGGTAGAGATGAAGAAGCTGAAGTGGCGCAGGACGACCCACAACCCTCAGACCGGGGCGGCGAGCAAGCATGAACCGGAAGCCGGTTTGAATAGCTGTTTCATTTTATTCCGCCAAGAAACAATGATCTTATTTGGGCACCATGTTGCCTTGTAATAGGATAGCCAACACTCTTGCTTTTAATATGCCTTCGTGCATAGGTGCTGATACTTTTGCTTGAATGATCGAAACTTTCAATCTATATTGCGTGCAATCACAAAATCTTGAACCACCACGGCGGTTTGTACCGCCAGCCAGCTTGTGACGTTCATATAAATATGTAATGAAATATTGAGGTATAGAATCAAAAATTTATGATACAAAATACCTGCCATTGCTGGGCATAAAGTTGGCTTAGCCAATCTTGAAACGGAGGTTGTATAAACCCTTACCGTCAAAGGAGAAAACAGCTCCTGTTATTTATAATGCCGGTTTACCACGTAAACCGTGCGAAGTCATGACAAGCCCCTGTTACTCCATAATGGGATGTTAACGAGAAAAAGTCAAACCGGTGAAATTATCTCCGGATTAAAAATGGACGAGTTCCGTCAATTGACAGTTTGAACGGTTTAAAAATGTTGTCGGTTTAAGAAAGCGCAACAAAATCAAATAATAGTTATGAAAAACATGGAAGCAAAGGTAATGATAAACCGTTTGCAAAAGAAGGCTTTCTTGAGCCGATCGGATGGTGTTACCATAGTCGGACACGACCAAGCTCCCTATAAGGTGTAGCCATGGTTCAAGTCAGCCAGGTCCCCAAGCTGAAACCGTGGCATTATGCCGATCAAGTGGCGTGGCAATGGTTGGGTTTGACCAAGCCCCAAATGACTCTATGGCCTTAGGCGATCAAGGCGCGGACTGGTTCAGACTTGACCATGTCCCCAAGTGATCTGGATGCTTCGCTTATCAAAAGGTGTTGCATTGGTTCGGACACGACCAAGCCCCCAAGTGATATCACAAAGCTTTTGAAAAGCAAACTCAGGGGTAAACGGAGGCGCTTTAAGACAGAACAACTCCATGTAACCACTCATGATGTAGCGAGCAGATACCCGCTTTAGCTAAGGCTCACGGTTTATTACTTTATTCATAATATATACCTTTGTCATAATATGTACATAAGTAGAGCCGATGGCTCGGGTATAATAAGGCGAAGATGAGCTATGTTCCACGGCCTATTGTTCTCCTCCTCGGCGTGCGTGAGTCTTTATGCTCTCGAATATCGATCGATATAAATGCGACCCATTATGCAGATTCTTGCTGACCACGAAAGGTCCCTCCCAAGGTGGGGATAGCTTGTGCATATCAGTCTGGTCTTGGATGAGCCGAAGCACCAAATCTCCTTCTTGAAAAGTTCTGGTTCTGATCCGGCGACTATGGTAACGACGAAGATCATGTTGGTAAATCGCCGAGCGGGCAGCTGCTATGTCACGTTCTTCATCCAACCGATCCAAAGCATCCTGCCGTGCCGTCTCGTTGTCCGCTTCAACATAAGCCGCCACACGAGGTGAGTCAAAGGATGTCACTGGGGAGAACCGCCTCCGCTCCATAAACCATAAAGAACGGCGTGTATCCCGTGGATCTGTTAGGCGTAGTGTTGATACTCCATAACACAGACGGTAGCTCTTCTACCCAACAACCCGGCGTCCTCTGCAAAGGGACCATAAGCCGGGGCTTGATGCCTCTCAAGATCTCTTGATTAGCCCTTTCCGCTTGACCATTGGACTGTGGGTGGGCTCTTGAGAAACGTCAAGCGGATGTGCTCACGTTCGCGAGAACTCTTTCATGGAACCTTTGGAAAAATTGGTACAATTATCGTGATGATCTTGTGTGAAAGCCAAACCGGAAAATCACCTTTTGATGAACTGAACCACCGTGGCGCGTCACACTTGCTAACGAGTTCGCCTCCACCCACTTTGTAAATTTGTCAACCGCCACCGGGAGGTGGGTCTTTTGTCCTTGGACCTTTTAAAGGTCCAACCATATCCAACCCCAAATGCATAAGCGGCCAAGTAATTGAATCATCCTCAATTCTTGGGCGGTACATGAAACACGTCTGAAAACTTTTGGCAACCATCACATCGTCGGCCGGATCTTCCGCATCGGCATGGGCGGTCAACCAATAGAAACCGTGGCGGGCGCTTTAGCCACCAAGGATTTTGAACCGGCGTGGTGACCACAATCTCCTTCGTGGATCTCACGCAATATTTCACAGCCTTCCTTAGGGACACACATCGTTGAAACGCATACGACGGGCTGCAATGATGCAATTCGCCATTAACAATGGTCATAGACTTAGATCGCCGGACTATCTGCCGGGCCAACGTCTCATCTTCTGGTAACTCACCCCGGCTCATGTACGCAAGATAAGGAAGCGTCCAATCCGGAGTGACGTGAAGAGCTACCACCAATTGGGCCTCCGGATCAGGAATAGCCAAATCCGCTTCACGAGGGAGCTTGACCGACGGGTTGTGCAGCACGTCCAGAAAAACATTGGGCGGGACCGGCTTGCGTTGAGAGCCCAACTGGCTTAAAGCGTCCGCCGCTTCATTCTTCCGACGGTCCACGTGGTCCACCTGATAGCCCTTGAAATGACCTGCGACCATATCCACCTCACGACGATATGCAGCCATGAGTGGGTGGTTTGAATCCCAAGTGCCAGACACCTATTGAGCCACTAGGTCCCAGTCACCGAAGCACTTAACTCGGCTTAGATTCATCTCCTTAGCCATTCGAAGACCATGGAGCAAGGCTTCATACTCAGCTGCATTGTTAGTACAAGGGAACATTAAGCGGAGAACGTAACAAAACTTGTCACCTCGTGGGGAAGTTAATCGACTCCAGCCCCGAGCCCTCAATTGCACGGATCCGTCAAAATGGATGGTCCAATATGTATGATCCGGCTTTTCTTGGTGCTTGCAACTCCGTCCAATCATTAATGAAATCCACAAGTGCTTGAGACTTCACCGCCGTCCGAGGCACGTACTTGAACCGTGCGGCCCAAGCTCTATAACCCACTTGGCAATCCGGCGATTGCTTACGGTTCATGTGATATCACCTAAGGGAAGCGAATGACCACCGTGATGGGGTGCCCTTGGAAATACCGCTTGACTTCGCCATAAAACTCCATATACCAGCTTACGCCAATGCGGATACCTTTGCTTAGATTCGATAAGTACCTCGCTGATATAATAAACCGGATGTTGAACGGATGCTCCTTCCTGCCTCCTTCGCTCCACCACAATGGCCACATGACCGCCTGGCGTTAGCGCAACATATAAGCGGCTCCTTGTCAATGGGAGCGGCGAGCACAAAGCGGGTTGGCCAATTGCCGCTTTAAGTCCTCAACGCTTCATCGGCGGCTGGACTCGAGAAAAAACTGATCTGTCTTCCTCAGCATCTGGTACAAAGGGATGGCCTTCTCTCCGAGGCGGCTGATAAACCGGCTCAACAAGCGGCAATCCGGCCTGCCAAGCGCTGGACATCGTTAATACACTTCGGTTTAGCCAGGAGGTGATAGCCGTAATCTTCTCGGATTAGCTTCAATTCCTGTTGGACACGAAAACCCAATAACTTGCCTGCGAACACCAAAGACACATTTGGCCGGGTTGAGCATCATCTTGTAAACCCGCAGGTTGTCAAAGGTTTCCTTCAAATCGTCAATCAGTGTCTCCTTTTCCCTTGACTTGACCACAATATCATCAACATAGGCGTGCACATTTCGGCCGATCTGTTTATGCAGGCAATTCTGTACACAGCGTTGATAGGTTGCTTGGGCGCTCTTGAGCCCAAAAGGCATAGACACATAGCAGAAGGCTCCAAAGGGAGTGGTTAACGCCGTCTTCTCCTGGTCCTTAACTGCCATCTTGATCTAATGATACCCAGAATACGCATCCAAAAAGCTCAAACGCTCACAACCCGCAGTGGCATCAATAATTTGGTCAATGCGGGGGAGGGCAAAAGGATCTGCTGGACAAGCTTTGTTAAGATCTGTAATCCACACACATGCGCCAAGTGCCATTTTTCTTAAGAACCAGCACCGGGTTAGCAAGCCACTCTGGATGGAAAACTTCCACGATAAAGCCAGCTGCTAAGAGCCAGCCACCTCCTCTCAATGGCCTTCGCCTTTCTTCATTAAACGGTGGAGGCGCTTCACGGTTTGTACTAGGATCAACATTAAGAGTGTGCTCGGTGAGTTGCCTCGGTACACGGCATGTTAGAAGGCTTCCATGCAAAAATGTCCCGATTCTCACGGATGAACTCGATGGCGCGCTTTCCTATTTCGGATCAAGTTGGCGATCTTGAACTGCTTGGGCGAATCGCCGAACACGAAGTCAACAAGCTTAGTCTCACTGCCGATTTGAATTTCAGGGCTGGATCATGCTCTGTAGTTGGCTTCTTCAATGGAGTCATTTCCGCCGGATCAACATTGTCCTTATAATACTTCAGCTCCTCGGTGGCACAAACCGACTCCGCGTAAGCCGCATCACCTTCCTCACATTCCAAAGCGATCTTGCGGCTCCCATGCACCGTTATTGTCCCCTTGTGACCCGGCATCTTGAGCTGCAAATAGATATAACAAGGTTGTGCCATGAACTTGGCATAAGCCGGCCGCCCAAATAGGGCGTGATATGGACTTTGGATTTTGACCACTTCAAACGTCAATGTTTCCGATCTGAGTCATATTCATCTCCAAAGGCCACTTCGAGCTATTTTACCAACGGATATGCTGACTTGCCGGTACCACACCATGGAACACTGTGTATTAGACGGTTTGAGATGTTTATCTATTAACCCCATACGACGGAAGGTCTCATAGTACAGGATGTTCATGCTGCTCCCTCCGTCCATGAGCACCTTGGTGAACTTATAACCTCCACGAGGCGCCACCACCAGGGCTAGTTGGCGGATTGTCAACCGGGGAGGATGATCCTCTCTACTCCATACAATGGGCTGCTCGACCAGCGTGGGTAATGAAACACGGCAGGTTCAACAGCGTTATTTGCTCGCTCGAAGCTTCGGTCTCGCTTGTCTAAGCTGGTGGTGAAGACATGCTACTGCCCACTATTCAAGCTGCTTTGGGTTGCTCGATAACTTTCATTTATTGCTGCTGCTGGTTATAACCACCTTGGTTATTCGATTATTCGATTGTTATGTCGCCGGATTACCATTAAATCCTGAACGGAATTTCCTCCACCGTAACCGGCCGGATCTGAACAGCCGTCCGGAACCTTGATCATTCGGAAAGCATTAGAACTCTTGAACTCCTGCATAATGTAGCAATCCTTCGGGTGGTTTCTTTGGCGTCTCCTTCGTCCCATGCTTGAGACGGGGTTGATTCAACAGATAATTCAAGCGGTCAGATTGGAATTAGGCGCTCCACCTTGATTGGCTGTTTACCCTTGTGCGGCTGGCCCTTGTCCTGCTAGCGTTGGTGTTAGCTCTGAAGTCCATGTTGCCATTAAACTTACGCTTGCCTCCACCATTACCTGCCGAGTGATGTTGCTGGCCCTTGGAGTTGCTGTTCTTCCTTCCTTCCTGTCTCATCATCATCGGACTCGGGACCCTTGGTACTATCGAAATCAGCATACTTCACTAAAGCGCACATGAGAGTGCCCATGTCATTACAAAACCGCTTCATGCGCTAACTTCAACTTTAAAGGCTTAAACGGCAGTTGCCCTCGAGGTTAAGATCGCAGAGTCAGCGTTGATCCGATCGGCGAGTGCAAGATTTCAAACGCAGGCGTACCCAATGGGTTGTTGACTCCCTTCCCTTTGGACACAAGCCGCCGAGTCCACTACGGACATGGGCTACTTGCGGTATCTTTGAAATTCTGGATAAACCGTTCCATAGCGGGCCCATGAATTGGTAGAATTGGGTGGCAAGCTCTTCAACCAAGTACAGTCGTGCCTTGAGCATCATGGTGAAGTACTTTGCACACGCCGCCTCATCCACATCCAGCATCTCCATGGCCATCTCATAACTTTCTATCCATGCTACGGAGCTAAATCGGCGGTGTAATTTTGCACCTTGCGCGGACCCTTGAAGTCTTTGAGCAGCGCACATTGCGTAAGCGAGGGGCGAGGCAAGGCACCCCAAAAGAGCTAGAGGTAAACCAGGCTCGACCGAGATGGTCAGACGAACGGCGTAAGTGATAAGCTTCGATCTTTGTCTTGCTAACTCGGCCTCCTGCTGCGCTCGGGCCCGGTCCACCACCTCCTGGCGTTATCGATGCCACCTGCGGGTTGTTGCCCGCAGGCGGACCACGCCGTGCATTACTTGATCGGCGGTTCATCCACGTGCCTGCTATAACTCCGGCTTGGGCGGGGGGTAGAGTGGATCCGGTCGCGGTTGTACGAATATGCTTCCTGTTGGACCAAAGCTGTCCTAAGGAGCTCCTTGACCAGGCGCGTCTCTACTGCGTGTGGTGAATTGCCTTCAATTGGAATAGCCTCCAGCCGTGCCGCAGCTGCAACAAGGTTATCCATCGGGTTGGAGTAGTGACCTGGAGGTGTTTGCACAGCCTGAGGCGCACTGGTATTATGACGAGGTAGATCTATTAAGCGGGGCTGAACCAGCGCGCCCGTCCCAGGTGCTTCCGCCCGGTTTACCACCGGCGGATTACTGGTTCCCGCTCCGGGGGTGTTGAAGAGGTATGTTCCCTCGAAAACTGAAGGCAAACGGGATCTGTATTTCCTCTTCATGACTTCTTGTGACGCGCTCTGATCCAGCATGAGCCTATAAGCCTGCGCATCTAAAGCGGCCCGCTCTACCGTCATCCTGGCGTCTGCAGCTGCTAAATCCGCTTTAGCCTGAGTGATTTGTTCCTTCACCTTCGCAATCTCCGCGTTATGAGTGTCCTGGTCCGCCGGATTAACCTCTGCCATGAGCGTAGCCAACGCGTCAGATCTGATAAAACTTGAGCCGGCGGGCGCACAGAGCCTCCTGCCCCGGCAGCCGTCGCCGCTGTTGAACCGGCAACCATCGCCACAGAGGTCGAAGAGTGAAGCACTGCTTGTGTACCGGCCATGAATATTCCAACCCGGTTGGGTAGATCAGGGGGGTCCGGAATACTGTCACCATCAGAACAGCCCCCAATCCGGCCATCTTGTAGCGTCTGATTGAGTTTCTCGGTTGACGACTCATCGTCGGAGTAGACGACGGTCTCGCCACCAGACTCTGATCCGTCCTCATAACTTCCTCCGTGGATGACTCCCACAAAGGCACGTTTCACGGCCGGTTTAGCCTGGGCAGGAATCGTACGCTGAGCCGTCTCGACGAGGTCGGTACAAATGTCCGGCTCAGGCCCTGGCTCACCGATCTTGCCAATGAAAACGTGTATGCCACCAAAGGGACCCGGTACCCGTACTCAATCGAGCCGACCTCGGGGCCCACTGCATCGTCGATGTAGAGCTTGCGCGACGACTCTTGGTCATCCGGCCCACATCATAGCCTTGAGTCCTTGAACTTGCCCTCCAAGATCATCAAACCATTGTGCGATAGCCCCACGGTGGGCGCCAAGCTGTCATGGTTTTGTCACGGCAGATGTCCTCACGAAAGGAGTTAGTCGTGGAGCCATCGCTACGGGTTAACAGAAGGGGTTAAAGCGGACGCCAAAGACACAAGAGTTATACTAGTTGGCCCCTTCGATGAAGGTAAAAGCCTACGTCTAGTTGTGATGGGATTGATGTGGTCTCGATGACTAGGGAGCAAATAAACCGCCTAGGCCTCGAGTTGTTGTTGTCTGTCTTTGAACCGTCCCGGGTCGTCCCCTTATATACACAGGTGATGCCCGTCGGTTCAGAGAGTCCCAATCTCCGGTTCATACTCGTATCCGGGTTGGTCTCTCTCTATTCCTATCTTACAATACAAGTTTACATATCAGGCCGGTTTACGGCTACAGGTTCTAAACCGATTACATGCCTTGGGCCCTTACTTTCTTGCCTCTTGGGCTTTTACACCGTTGAACTACTGATGAAGTTAACCCGGCCCAGATAGGCCGGTTTACGCCCAGTAGTAATATCCCCAACACACTTGCTCCATTTTTATGTAAGCAAGATTCTACACTCTTATGTGGGAGGAGTGCGAAACACGGCGGATCTGATTTTGATTGAGGGATAACTGTTCCCTGCGAAATAATGGAGCACTGTTTGTGATTATAGCATGATAGTGAGGGCATCTCCAGTGCTGGCCCTCAAATTTACACCGGCATCTGTCCGAGGACACTGATGGATGCCATCCAATGCTGCCCCATACCTTTCGACAACTATATGAACTAACCGGATGAAATTCGTGCAAACAAAGCAAATTTCAAATTGACCGGATGAAATTCATTACATTTCGAGAACTTTTTCTATAAACTAGATGAAATTCAGTACATATTTTGCACAAATCGTACTAAAACCTACTGTAAACCAAATCTAAACGATCGCTGGGCCCGACCACCATGTCCGGCCATGAACCCGAGAAAGCCGACCATTGCCTTTGCCTCCTCCTTATCTGCCTCGATAACCTCCTCCTTTGGAGCACAAGGTTATGAAGATTCCGCCTCCACATCGCCGTCAAGCGGCTAATTGGCTGCCGATTTTTATCCCAACAAGCTTGGCGTCGACCGAGTGGAGGCGGTGGCCTTCCAGGGACGAGGCGGTGGCGACCTACCGTGTACTACTCTTCCTCGCTGCCGGCTGCGCCCAAGACGCTGTGCCCGGCTTTAATGGTGATGGCGGCGGAGGGCGGCGGAGGCGGGGGGCGTCTATCTCCTTCATATCCGCTCCTGCGAGAGTACGTACAAGAGAGCTTTGGAGCGCGCCTGTAGCGGAGCCACCGATGTCCTTCGTCTGCTCCTGCAACAGTACGTACAAGAGAGCTTTGGAGTGCCCCGAGGCCATGGTTGGAGTGGTGCCAACAGAAGGAAGGGACTCGAGGAGAATGAGTGTGGGTCTTTGGCTATGGCTGGGAGCTGGGGCTCAAGTTAATATAGCGGGCGAATGGCAATGAGCCGCGGCAGACGGATGGACGGCTGGCACCAGAGTAGGTTCGTCGGGAGCTGTGGTGTCATTAACGCGGAGCAGTTGCTTGCACCGGGATGCCGCGTGGGTGGCGCTCTCTCGGCCGTCGCGCTGCTGCAATGCCTGCGCCAGTGAGAGGTCGTGTCGGGCGTGAATGCGGACACTGTTTCAGTGACTTAACCGCAGGTGCGTTGTCTCACTGACATGTGGGCCCAACGGGCATCAGGCCCGCATGTCAGTGACACACCAACTACACCTGCAGTTAAGGCCGGTGAATGCGGCATTGGCGTTCTGGAGAGACGGTGATCGTTTCAGGCGGGAAGCGCGTGCCAGTGATGGAAGGAGTTTCGGTAGGCCAGGGCGGTCAGACGCTGGCGTGGTGGTAAAATTTGAACTCATGGACGACGAGCCTTTGAAGCATATGCGACACGTATTGACAACCAGGCGTCCATGCAACCTCTCTTGTCACCAACTACCATTCGACGACCACCATTAGACACCACACAACCATACATAACTTACGAATAATGGATAAATCAATCAGACACACACTTGTGTGCAGTGGCACTATGATCGATTGCTCACGATAGTACATACTCCGCACCATAGTACCCTCTCTAGCTAGGCTGTTTTATAGATTGTCGTTGTGATGGACGATATACATGAGCAAGGCGTCGAGTCAGGAGTATGACCGTTGGTGTTGAGCCAGGTGAATACATGCTCGGTGTTCGTGGAGGCCTCTAGCAAACATCTAAACAGTAATATCACATACGCATAATTTTGGTTTTTATTTCTTTCTCCACTGACAGGTAGGCCTGCATAGATAGATAGATAAAGAACACGAGCTGATGAGGCACATGCGGACTGTTTGACTTGTCAACCAGACAAATACGGAGCTATACGCTAAGCAAGTGACCGTATAATCACCATATCTCGTATACAATGATCAAAGTGAGCTACCAAGACAAGTTCAATGACCGCCAATGCAGTACTCGGTAATAAATGACCAGGATTGAATGGGAATCCAAATTTCCTTCGTCTTCTGTCCTTGAGCTCTTGACAAACCAATGCACTTTACGGTTGTCCGGCCACTCCACCCCAAAGCTGTCACCAAGCGTCGTTCATGCCACTGCACCACACACTAACCGGTAAGGAAGCGATGGCATCCCGCCGCGCCGAGTTCCTCGCCGCCCACGACTGCACACGGAATGGTAGGCAAGCGGTGGCATCCCGCCGTGCCGAGTTCATCGCCGCTCGCGACCTCACACCTATGTGTGTGGAATTTGAAGCTGCCAAGGCCGAATGGGCAGTAGAGCAAGAGGCGGCAAAAGCCGCACAGAGGGAGCGGAAGAGTCAGAAAGCACTCAAGAAAAAGAGAGGCCCACCGCGGCAAGAAAGAAGAGGACGCACACGCTGCTACGGAGAGGTCAGCGAGATCCAAGCACGATGGGGTGTCGCCGACAAAGCCGAGAAGGAGAACGACGGCGTCTGGCCAACATGTGAGAAGTAGTAGTACTAGTAGTTAGTGTGTGTGTCTGTGTCGCTCGTACGTTTGTTTAATTAATTACGATCATGAAACAGTACTACTAGTTAGTACTACTGTAGTTTTTAGAGAAAATTACCAGTACATTACCCTAGAATCAATGGAAAAATTCCTATCCTTTGTATCAAATGGCATCTCTTTCTCTATAGGAATTGAGATGCATGTCATCTCACTTCCTATGATTTTCATATTTCTATAAAATTCCTATCCTATGAACCAAAGGAGGCCTCTGCTAGAGTAACTACTGTAGCTAGCAGTACTGCTGGTATAGTAGTTTTCTTCAAGAAGCAGAATTGAACGAAGTCATGATGGTTCCTTCATCCAAGAAACTTCAACAGTGCGTAAAAGGTTGGGCCTGTGATTTGACGGCTCATTAGTAATTACTGCGGCGCGACGACCGGGGTGACTCTCCCTTGGAGTTATGCGGGCATGGCAAGTGGACCAGGATGGTCGACGTCCCACATGTCGGCGAGCGGAAGTATTCTTTTCGATATCGAGGAGCATGGAAACCGCGTGGTATAGTATCACTGGTGATTTATATTTATTTTTTATTTCTAATGAATGCTAGCGTTTCAACTCTTACGACGAAGGAGTGCCAAACACACAACACGTGCTGGATGTCGGACACGTCAGCGAAAGGAGTGGGACATGAACAGGGTGGTAGAGCGTCTCCACTTCTAGGTCGAAGACCACACGTAGTAGTACTACTGTACTAGTGGGATGAACGATACAAAGTGTGACCCGGAGAGAAAGACACGTCTAGTTGGAAGGTCTCGAGGCATACACGTAAACAAATATAAAACCTAATATGTGCCTCCAATTAATATAGTAGTAGTAGAGTACTTAGTCACGTACTCCATAACATCACCGGGCATTGCACGTACAACATTTAGTGGTAGTAAGAGACAAATGCCTATATGCCACGCATGTTCATACTATTTGTGCCTTTCTACTTCACTTACTGCGCTACATTACACAGGTTCGCATGTCCACTCCTGGGTACATGTCCGTCTCGTACTTCCAGTCCCACGTGTTCTTCATATAGATGGAACGATCCTTGCATGACATGTGCACCTTGATGCTAGATGTGTCACGTGTTGGCAAAAGGATGAACAAAGCTCATGCAAAAAAATAGAGTGGAAGAACATAGATTCCCGACGACCGAGAAGGAGCAAGGAACCTCGGGGTGGAGCGTCTGCACTCACAATATTTTATATTATTCAGCGATATAAAATCAACCAATCATCTCCACAGTGGACTGGAAGAGTACGAAACACGGCAGCCCAGTGTAGTTACATCATACTAGTACATGGCTAACCCACGCTATCACCATATTTCTTGGCTTCTGTGCGACACCTATCTCTAATAATCCAGCAACCCGTATTGCTTCTCCCTCCTCGTCTCTCTCAAAGTGCGGCGGGCTGGCGTTTTTGCCATCTATTGAGGTCGGTTAACTCATCACATGTTAGCGACATGCCAAGAGCATTCTAAAAAAATTCCTTTCACATTTCATTTTCAGAAAGAAAAAGAAATCCTTTCACGTACGAATTTGACTGTATGCTTTGAGCAACTTGCATGTCCTATACTGCTCCTGTTTGGACACTCTAACTTAGCTAGAGGTTAGACTAACTCATGACTAACCCTGAACTAACTGTAGCCAAAGAGGTGTTTGGGTGATAGGGTTAGATTGACAATCAATGCACTTGATGGAGGGAGAGAAGTGATTTTTCAGTGGTCCCAATGAGAACTATCTCTAGTTAGCACCTCTTAGGTGGGATAGTTTTTTTGGTGGGTTAGGTGCAACTTGCTCCAATTTAAACCCTCATGCTTGGATACTTTAGGGCTATTTGAGCCCCAACTAGCTCAAACTAACTCTAACCCATGGATCCAAACAGGGCCTATGGCCAGCCTCGATCTTGAGCGATCGATTGCACCGGAAGCGGCGCTCTCTCGGCCGTCGCGCCGCTTCAAAGCCGGCGCCAGTGAGAGTTCGCCTCCGCTCTGGCCAGGCATTAATGCAGCACTGACGCTCCAGGGCGACGTTGACCATTTCAGCGGGAAGCACGCGCTGGCAAGGGAGTATAGGTTTTGAACCGTTTCAGGTGTAGTACTGGTAGTTTGCAAAACTACTTAATTATTGCACTCTGTTTCCAAAGAAATTGTGGTAAAAAATGTTACTCCACAGCCCACTTCCCTTCTCCTTCCTCTTCCACTGCCCGCGCACGTCCACGGGAAGCGACCGGTCAACCCTTATATAGCAGTGCTAGCACAAAAGGATGCATGCATGACCACTAAAATTTCCAGATTAAAGAGCCGCTCCGGCGGGAGTATGGCATATGTTGTTACCTTCGGCCAGGCCATGGCTACCGGGTGGGACATGGATCCTCTGACGTGGCTATCACTACCTTACCCTGCCTTTCCTTCGCTGACTGGTGGACCCACGCTTGGGGGTCCCACATGTCAGTGATAGAATGGTAGGATTGTTCACGTCAGGGGACGATCCTCATCCTACCGGGCGACGGCGACCAGAGAAGAGGCGACCGGAGGGGAATGAATGCAACTACTATTTGGGTTCGCCGTCCGGCTTAAATAAATGCGCAGCATCACGTGTACCCGCGGGTGCACAAATTCTAACATACGTGTCTGCTTAAGTGGGCGTCACGTAACTGGTGTGTGTGTGTGTGTGTGTATGAGATTCTGAGAGACAGAGTGTGTGTGTGTGTGCAACTCTACTCTTCAGACATGTACTCAACCTTTTGCATCGGGATATAAGTATAATGGTATTTACTTTAGCTAGTGATTTACGTGGCCATGTTAACGTGGTTGTGTAAAAAAAATGTCACTTCCTGCTCGTGGTTTGCGTTATATAATTAGAAGCAAGATGCTCATGCATTGCACGGAACATCAATATGCATTTTTTTTACAAAACTCCTGTTGTGATTTACCCATGCAGGAGTAATCCCATGTGTAAAAACTAATGATATTTCGAGAATTTTATTGGAAAACTGGTATCTCGAGAATGTCATCGAAAAAATGAAAGATGAGAGATAAGGTGAGGAGGAGTGGAGTTTGGTGGTGACTGGTGGTCGGAATGGGCGGAGGCATGGGGATGGACGGCGCCGGCAGGCGGCAGCGGCCACCATGCTAGATTGTTCCAGAGACTTTCTTTTTTAATTGCTCAGCAATGAGGTTGTGGGAGATAAGGATGTGGAGAGAGGTGCGGCTATCTTTTGTCAAATTATATTGCTTTCTATCCGTCAGATATAGATCAGACGGTCTATATTACAAGATGGCAGGCACACCATCATCGCCAACTCGGTTTTTTATAAGGGTACAGATGATAAGTTTGCTAACTACTAAAGTAAAGTAGAATTTGTCCATGTTATACAAGTGAATTAAGGTGATTGTTTATCATACGGTTAAGGGTGGATGAAGGGTGGTAGGAACAAATGCTCCGCCTAGAGCATGTGTGTGTGAGATGGAGTCTCAGTGTGTGTGTGTGAGAGAGAGAGAGAGAGAGAGAGATGGAGTCTTAGTGTGTGTGTGTGCGTGTGTGTGTGTGTGTGTGATGGAGTGTTAGTGTGTGTGTGTGTATGTGTGTGTGTGTGTGGGTGGGTGGGTGGGTGGGTGCGTGCGTGTGTGTGTGTTTGTGTGTGTGTGTGTGTGGGTGTGTGTGTGTGTGTGTGTGTGTGTGTGTGTGTGTGTGTGTGTGTGGGGTCCTCGATGGCGGATGTAATTTAAGTGTGCATGGCTTCATCATAGAGAGGTGATGTGTATGGCAGAGGCCACCAACGATGGGGTGCGAGAGAGAAAATGCCCGTAGAGAGGGAAGAGAAGGTGTGTGCGCG
The DNA here is from genome assembly GCA_021605205.1 of Aegilops longissima. Taxonomy (NCBI): domain Eukaryota; kingdom Viridiplantae; phylum Streptophyta; class Magnoliopsida; order Poales; family Poaceae; genus Aegilops; species Aegilops longissima. The sequence continues at coordinate 269,725,247 of CM038681.1, forward strand.
TGAGAGTTGTCGACATCGAGAGAACGTGTTTGTTCGAGAGACACCGAGGAAGACTACTATATATCGATGGTGCATGTAGGCGGGAATTAAACGAAGGGATGGTGTTATTGATTTTGGGGATATAGGGGAAGAGTGAGAGGGGGTAGCTAGAAGGAGATTGTTAAGTGTGAGTGTGTGTTTTACCCATCCAGGCGGAATTTATGTGCACAAAAGAAGAGAATGATTTGATGTGTCGTTAGGGTTGAGGGTAATTAACTACGTATGGAGACATAGAGACCTTCAACATGCATGTGTGAGAGGTATACATGTATACGTGGGATGTGTGTGTGTGCGCGCATGATCGAGATAAAAGAAAGAAGACATAAGTCATAAGCTAAGATCAACGACATGGGAGAGACAAATCGATATGACAATATGCATGCATGCGAGAATGCAGGGAAGAAGGCCCGACAATTGAGCATGTGTTTTTGTCTTTAAGAGATAGTGGCGTGGGCTGGAGCATGCATCTATGGCGAGTAGAGGGAGTGAGGCACAAATATTGTGCAAAAGAGATCAACCTATAAATGAAAGAAGGTTGATGGAGAAACAGATAAATAGAAAGATAAAGATGCTAGCTAGTGTGCGTTAGAGATAGGAGTCAAGTGGATCAGAAGGCTGAGTTATGGGTGTGGGTGCGAGAGAGATGAAGAAAGGGTGCATGTGACTCACATACAAACAAATATCGGAGAGAAATGAGATCCCGAGAGATGGAGTTTTGTGTCTGCGAGAGAGAAAGATATTTCAAAACGAGAGTGATAGCTAGAGAAACATATGAGGGAACACAAGATATCTCTAGGGAGAGAGAGTGTGTGTGAGCGACATACAAGAGAACAGTGGAGAAATATGAGACCCTGGGAGACAGAGTTTGTGTTTGTGTGTGAGAAAGAGATATTTAAGAGGAAGAGTCGTAGGTTCTCATACCTAAGGAGCGAAAGACATCTCTATATGAGGGGTGTGCGAGTGGCACACAGGGGAATAGTAGAGAGAAATGAGACCCCGGGAGACAAAGTTTTGTGTTTGTGTGAGAGAAAGAGATTCCACATGGAGAATAATAGTTAGAGACACATAGCAGGGAGCAAGATATACTTAGAGAGAGATAGAGTGATGAAGGTCGAGGGAGAGAGTACCGTCAATGTGTTACGAAAATAAAAGATCATTGTCGACGTACATGTAGCACGAGAGATACCCGAGAGACGATGAACGCGTATAGGTCTAGAGAGATAGTCCTATATAAGCATGAGTGATAGTTAATATCTGGATTAAATGGGATTCAAATATTTAAACTGCAGATCACGACATCAATAATATCATAACGCAAATTGGTGTATCAAACATGCATATTCATTTGAATTTGGGGACACGTGTAATGTTATATAGTTTATCAATATTGGTGATCCATAGATTCTTTAATTAGAAACAATGCATGGTTTATATGCAATTAATGTCTAAACGGGATTACACTATATGTTGCGTGTGTGAAACACATTATACATGTTTGCGAAGTAAAAAAAAACCATCATGAAACACACATTAATTGGAGAAAGTTAGCGAGGAATGCATACATTGGATTTCAACATAAAGTGGTTTCAAATATTTGAAAATCCAAATTGATGGATACAACCTTATGAATCTAAGATCATGTCATTTGTAAACCATATTTATGTATAAAGAGTGTTGTGCTTTTGAAAGTATATATAAAAAATGATATATATAAATTTTATTCCAATCAAAATGGATCCCGCCCAAAAAATAGAATACAAGCGGGATTGAATTGAGTTGTCACGATAGCGTGCACTCTGCAAAATTTGAGCAAAGCGGGAAAGTCGCGATAACATTGAAAACCAAAATATGCGAGATGGAAATTACTACGCCTATCCTCGCCACACAGAGCCTATCTGCTCTATTTCTATAGGTTTTGATAGGGGTAGGTTTGTAATTTCACTCAAACGTGACATAACCGCCTCTCACCCGGATTCATACACGGTGGGCGCCGAAACACAGTGTGTCCTTGGCCGAAATCGACTCCTTCCCCGATTCATACACGGTGGGCGCCAAAACAAACTCTCGTCGGCAAATATTCGGTGTATGCGAGATTACCGTCCTACCCCCAACCGACTAATATTGTTGTGATGTAGGGAATTTGAAACTGAGGCTGAGTTTGTAAATTTCCTCGCATTTGAGACAAGCGCGCCCTGAAGACATGGTTCCCCCTTCCTCTCCACCTCCATTTCCCCATTAGTACTCCGTGGGCGCCAAAACACCCTCTCCACCCCAGCCTCCTCCGTCCGCCACCCCATCCACTGCCGTCCTCCTTCACCATGCCGGAGCTGATACCCCGACGCCACCGTCCATTACAAGAGATCGACCTCTCTCATCCACGGCTTCGGACCGGGATCCTTGCATCCCGTCCTCTCACTTCATCCCCGTTGTCGTCCACCTTGCCGGCGCCGCTCCTACGACCGTCTCGTCCACCGCGCCCTGCCGCCACCGTCTACCCTCCTAGATCCGCTTCTACGCCGCTGATAGCCATTGCCCGTAGCACCGTCAAATTCTCAGCAGATGCATACACACCGCCGCACCGGAGGCGGTACTCTTTCGTATCTGCTCAACTTATTTATCGCAGCAAGAAAATAGATCGCCACTGCTTTACTCTGATTTCTTGTCCATCACTTACTTGCTAGTTGAAAGCAAACATTGGTTGCGAAGTTGCCTTTGTCCGGTTTGCACCTTCAGATCCGCCATGGCACGCTCAACACTATACTCCCAATGCTTATGGTTTTCGCCTTTTATATTCCACACAAGTTAAATCACAGTAGACTAAATTTCAAAACTGGGTCGGTCGATTTTTCAGAGCTCGCCGGAGTTCGCCGGTGCGAACGAAGGGGCTCGGTGGGGACTTTGGTTGTGGGGGGGGTGATGGGGCCTCGCCAAACGAAGAAAACTCGATGTGGGTGGGGGCGGGGGTGGGGGGTGGGGGTGGCGGAGGAACACAGCGGTGGGGCGGTGGTCCGCCGGCGTGTCCCGTCTTGGTGTTCTGTATGGAAGAATCAGAGGCGAGGAAGAAGAAGGGTTAGGAGACGTAGGATCTTCATCCAACCGCCTGAAATGGTCGACTGACCCAAATGACAAAAGTCACGCGACTTGCATGCAGACATGCCTTTATATTCAGTACCATCATTGTACCTGCGTAGCACTGCTCCTGAATCCATCAAGCTAAACAACGTGCCACTCATAATTCCAAACTTGTTGCACAAGTACGAATCTGATATGATGCTGATATTACTAAAACAGATAACATTTAACTGGTCAGCTAATGTTCCTACTTTACATTCGAAAAAGCACGTGCACCACATATAGAGAGACAGCAGGGTGTTGCTTTCTTAATGCGCTCTGGTTCATCATGTGTGGGCACTGCGCAATGAACATTTTATTATCCAAAATCTGCTTGCTCTTCTTAGCATGTTCCTCCTCTGTTCTTCTTTAATAAGTACTCTCTTCGTTCCTAAATACAAGTATTTGTATAGATTCCACTATGGACTACATATGGAGCAAAATGAGTGAATCTACACTCTAAAATGTATCTGGATACATCTGTATGTGATCCATAGTGGAAATCTCTACCAAGACTTATATTTTGGAGCGGAGGGAGTATGATTATAATCTGATGTTCCTTGTAGTGAAGATGAGCAGGACATTTGTAGTGTAGAGGTCTATATGGTCTGTTGGTATGGACACTTTGAACTCTTCGGGCCTCTTTGATTCGTAGGATTTTGTAAACATGGGAATAGGATTTGTAGTGGCCTGCCCACTTGAATCCTATAAGAATAGAAAGGAAATACGGTGAGTTGTGTCGCGTTTGAGAGTTACACTGATATTAACAGTACCGCACCTTCAGTTGAAGAGAGCTGGTATCTGAAGCCTTTCTAGCCGTACCAGTAATACTAGCACATATATTCCAGCAAGTTCCACTTTGCTGATTTTACTGTGATGCTTACGGTTTTCCCGTTATATCTACACTATGATCTGTGTAGCTGCTTTGTGTCGCACTAGTAGCAGTCCACTCTTGAAGCTAAACATCGCAATGACTTACAAAATTGGCACCAAGGCATTGAGTGCCATTCTGGATACAATGAAACTCATACGCTCCCCACCTGTTGATATTTGTTCAGAATATGATCCTAATGACTATTCTAACCTCGAGGAGTCAAAGGCAGATGGCCTGTCCTGTTCACCCATCAAGGTGCCTGTTCTAATTTGGCAAGGTTTTATTGATTGCGCGTATCTTGCATATGTTGTCTTGCATTTCTTCTACTTTGTTGCACCGCCATCTGCTTAGTTTACTCATCATATATGTCGAGAAGCCATGCCCATCCATTATCAATACATATTCCATTTGTTATCATACCATGTTTTTCCTCTCAAATGATGTTCTTGTGCATCAGGCATCAAAAAGGAAGAGGATGATTGCCGAACCTGAAGGAGCACCAGCAAAGTCCTTGAAAAACGTGGTTGTGCCAGAGAAATTAGACAGCACCCCACTTATATTGGTTGTACAACCAGTGACACAAAACGTAGGACTGATTCCAGCAGACTGTACCCATACTTCACTTGCCACACCACTAGCCGCACCACACAGGACCTGCACTCCAGCAAAAGGTATGCCGATTTCAGTTGCCATAGCACCAGCCGTACGACAGAAAAATCCCACTCCAGCAAAAAGTACAGCAAGTCCACCGGCCGAAGACCTGTCCCAACTGCAGAGACAACCAATTCCTGCAGATTGGAACCCCATTCTAGCTATTCCCAGTTTAAAAGACAATGCTTTCAATGCTGTTAGGGACTACGTGCATATATTCCCATCATGGGAAGATTATAGTGAAGACAAACACCATTTTCACATCTTCCTGTCCCACTTACTTGTAAGTGCTATTATTCATGGTGATTATTTTCCTATTTTCTGCTGATTGAACACATCAATGATTTACATTACATTGTTGTAAGTAGGCGAGGGTCAATCTGGATAGTCATGGCGAGCAAAGCTTGCTTGCACTTTTCAAGGAAGCATTGCAGCAGTATTGGTGTTACCTGAGGAAATCACACTTTGATGGCAAGTCTATAAATGAATTTCCGGTGAAGTCTCCTAGGCTAAATTTAGAAGACATTGAATGGAAAAACCTTGTTATGCACTGGTCTCGTTCCGACGATGAGGTACTGTCTATGATATCGCATGACAATTTGAACTTCTACTTTTCCGCATGTGCCTTACATATCTTTTTTGCAGGAAACCTGCTCAAAAAAGAATTCGGGTTTGAAAAGAACGACAGGATATCGCAAATATGCTGCCCGCTGCTTTGCTCTTGTTAGTACCTGTTGTCCTGTATCACTGTACTTTCATACATACCTGGTTCATTATGTGACAGCAGTATGCATGGTAGCTTGCTTATCAATTGTTTGCTCCAAATTATCTGATCTGTATGAATGGTTACATTTGTGTACAATATATCCAATGTCAATGATTTTTTTAGCTCTGCATTGTTCTTGTAAGTACCCGCTGTCCTTTATCAGTGTACTTATATTGACATGTAGTTGTTCATGTACCATCACTCTGCAGCTTATTTTCCTTTGCCCTCCATTTTCTACACATAAGATCTATATTTACTCTTACCATAAGGTTGGATAACACCGATGGTACTGAAGAAGTTTAGCTATGCATTGCTCTTGGCTGTAACTTTTGCATGTATCGTTGTACTTACATTTATAGCTACTTGGTTATGTAGCATCACTCTTCATCTTATCTTAAATATTCTCCATTTTTTCTTATATTGTCACATCTATATTTACTCTTAACAAAGTGTAGAATAAAGGCAATGCTTATGAACAAGATTATGTGGTAAACTTCTTGAATTGCCCCCCCCCCTATCAGCATGGACAAGGGCTTTATAGAGCCTGCCTTCACCAATAATTTAAGTTTGTCCTTCTCAAGCCTTCAAACTTTGTTGTGTATATTTGGTTAGGCATGACTGCAACAGCTGTTTATTTTTGGTGTTTGCATCAAATTGCATGTTTAAAGTTTATTATGTACTCCCTCCGTCCCATAACATAAGAACGTTTTTGACATTAGTGTAGTGTAAAAACGTTCTTATATTAAGGGACGGAGGGAGTAGTTCATAAACAAATGCTTGTTCTTCTCAATTTAAGTTTTCAGTTGTACAACCAAGTTCCTTCTTCATACCATGTAAATTAAACTATACAGAGCAAGTGATCTTATTTTGCCAATCTGAAATGGGATAAATTGACAACACACTAACCATTGATACTTATGAGTTCTTGATCTGTAATCCAGTGGCGTCGTGAAGCTGCCAACTCCTTCACAATGTCATTTTCTGCCATGTCTTGACCTGAATAATACCATTTTGTGTTAATGCTATTTTAAACTGTGTCACTTTATTCGTCAGTAAGAAATGTGATGAATTGTCAGCATTGATACTTAAATGTGCAAAACCTGTCATCTGTCTGCTTGTTTATCTTTCAGAGTGAGGAGGATATAATTGTCAAACAAGTACAGTCTCATCAGCTTGCTCAACTGCTTGCGCTGCAGCTCCCGAGCAGGGCTAACCTTTCTTGAACTCTATTGAAGTGCTGTCGGTTTTGTATATTATTTTGTCGGCGTGTTTAATTGCACTGGTGGCGATCTTTGATGCCTAGTGTATGTAATCTGCTGTCTGCTTGTGCTTTATTATCATAGTGGCGAACTTTGATGCCCAGTGGATGTAATATGTTGTAATTTCTTTATTGTATAGTCTAGGTTTTTTTGTTATTCACGATGCTGCAGTTATTTTACTATATATATATATATATATATATCATGTCTTTGCAGTAAACCGGCCAAACCGTAAAATTACGGTACATAATCGGGCCATCATGCAAATCACCATGTATGATCCGCATCATGGGCCCCGTCATCTTGGTCCGTTAACACGCCTAAATGTAAACTGGCCCACTAGTAGATTCGGGCCTTTAATAGGCCGAGTAAACCGCCGGCCCTATTTTTCCAAGAAAACTCAATGGGCTTTTAGGAGGCTGAAAAGTAGGTTGGGCCTGAAACATGCCGAACAGCTCGCGGGCCGGCAGCTGGCCGAAATAGACCCTGGCCCATGATTGTGCCAATCAAATCATGGGTTTATAACAGGCAAAAATTGTCTCGGTCCTTGTTTGGCCCAATCAGATTATCGTCTGTGAGCAGGCCAGATGCAAACGGGGCCGTAGTTAGGCGCAACTATATGACGAGCTTTTAACAGGCCGAAATATATATAGGGCCGAAATGTTAAACGGGCCTTTAACATGCCTAAACTAATATCAGGCTGAATTACTAAATGGGCCTTTATCAAGTGGGCCCAAAAGGATAGCGTCCAGTTGACGGGCCGAATCTGATATGGTCCATAATTTAGCACAAAGCCTCTCAAAGGGCCAGACCTGATCTGGGCCGTAATTTGGCCCACAACATGGTAGGCTTTTAACGGGCCGGATCACATATGGGCCTTTATTAGGCCTGGAACGTGGCAGCCTATTAATGGACCGGATCAAATATGGGACGACATTTGGCCCAAAACATGGTAGTCTGTTAATGGGCCGGCCTACTAGTGTCATCAAAATCTTTTGGGCCTTCTGTTGGGCCGACCCATTATGGTCAGCGAAATCTCATGGGCCTTTAGCTGGGCCGGCCCATTATGTTCCGCAAATTATTGTGGGCCTTTATTTGGGCCGACCCATTATGATCCACAAAATCTCGCAGGCATTTAGCTGGGCCGGCTCATTATGGCCATAAAATCTGTGGGCCTTTAGTCATGACCCATTATGATACGCAAAATCTCGTGAGCTGTTCTTTGGGCGGCCCATTATGGACCGCAAAATATTGTGGGCCTTTAGTTGGGCCGGCCCATTTAAACTTTATGGGCCACTTTTGGGCCGGTCCACGTGTCAACATATCATAGGCGCATCTCGCCCATTGGATGAGTGACACCTGTGCCAACGCGGAGCTGACACGTGTTTCCGTCAGCCAATCAGAATTTTACACGTGGAAAATCCCCATTGGTCTAGGCTGTTAACGGGTTATCGGATCCAAAATCGGGCCTGATAGCTTAACGTTATTCCGTTACGGTGGATGCCACGTGTCGGTCACCCTTGATGAAAGCACTTCAGTGACACGCGATTTATCATCATGGAAGTGGACACTTCCGTAAATTTTGGTAATGTCATGGAACAGTTCTACGACAGCACAGGTATGGCTATCTTGATTCTGTCATAAATTTGTCATAGATGTACATGCATGACAGAAAACGTGACCTACTGTGACAAACACGTATCATCACGAAAGTGTATTTTTTTATAGTGCACCAACGGCCCGGTACGGCCCAGTTTTGGCACCAACAACTCAAGACCCTCGCGAGGGGCCAAGCCTCGCAAGGCGGATGACACCAAGACCTCCCTGGGGGCGGCCTCGCTAGCCTGGCTCCCGAGGAGCAGAGATATCTATGCAAGGCGCACCTCGCGAGGTTCACATGACGTAAGCCATGACGACCAAGGCCAGGCGGGCGCCAGCAGTCGTAGTGTACCAGTTTCCTCTTTGGTGCTAAAGAGGCAGGCGCAGGCGAGGAGTCCTGAGGTGTCAGGCAAAGGTGTCCATATTGGTGCAACAAGACCAAGACCAGCAGGACGGCAGGACACGGAGGTCACCACGGAGCCCACAGCGGCGTCACCACCAGAGCCTTTGGTAGGCGGAGACTACTTTTGTCAGGATAGCTTGTACTAGTTGTCTCCCTTCAAAATTGGCCGTTGTGGGATCCCTTCCCGCCTACATTTGGGAAGAGGACCAGGGCCTCTATAAATAGGACTAGCCACCACCATAGGAGGGGATGGATCATTCGGACGACCCTCACACTCACCAGCTCATCAAGCTCAAGCACACCTCACCTCATGAGGCTGTTCATCCACTTTACTAGTTCATCCTCAGCCCCTCGAGGCAATCCACCACCACACTGGAGTAGGGTGGTACACCACACGGTGGCCCGAACCAGTATAAACCTCTGTGTCTCTTGTTCTTTGGGTTCGTCGAGCTAAGGCCGTGGGATCCTTGAGTGAGCAGGGTAGGGAGAGAGAATCCTTCGTGCGCACCTCAGAGTTCGAACCTCACAACGGTTTGCCGGAACCCCGAATCCGACATTTGGCGCGCCAGGTAGGGGTGCGCTGAAGCTTCTCCTCTCCGCCTGCCTTGTCTCTCCGCCCGGCTCCCATGGCAGGCGCCACTCCCCCGACTGGATCGATGGGCACGCGCGGAGGCTCCATGGGCCTCCGGTCCTTCACCCCCGCCTTGCGCAAGTGCGGTGGCCGCACAACTTCAAGCCGGAGATGCTGCCTCGCTGTGACGGCGCGGCGGATCCAGTGGCCTTCCTGCTGGCATACGAGGAGGCCGTTCTGGAAGCCGGAGGCGATGACAAGGTCATGGCCAACTGGTTCCCCATGGCCCTCGCCGACGCGCCACGCGCCTGGCTGCTCAACCTACCAGGATCTTCTGTGGCCTCCTGGGAGGAGCTGCGCAGCCCTTTCATCACGCGCTTCGCAGCACGCGCACCCCTCGCCGTTGCGGCCCTCCTCGGCGGCTCGCAGGCACTGCCCTCGGACCGCCACGTCAAGCAATTCTTCTGCCAAATGCGCGCCGCCTCCATGCAGGAAGGAGCCCCACCGGGATGGGCGGCGCCCAAGGCCGACCTCACCTTCGACTCAGGGGACTACATAGCGACCACCGCTTGCTCTGGCGCACTCCCGATGCTCTGCACACCCACCATCTGCAATGTAGCGGTGACCAAGACCCTCATTGACGGCGGGGCCGGACTGAACCTTCTCTCCGTGGAAGCTTTAGGCTTGCTCCACATACCGTACGACCGGCTCCATCCCACCAAGCCATTCTCTGGAGTTGGCAGCGGTTCTACCAGCCCTCTAGGGCAGATCCGCCTACTGGTCACCTTCGGTACCTGCGACAACTACCGCACCAAGCTTATCGCCCTCGACATCGCTCGCATCGGCCTCCCGTACAACGCCATCCTCGGGTACCCTGCCCTGGCTCTGTTCATGGCGGCGACCCATTCGGCCTACAACCTCATGAAGATGATAGGGAGCAGTGGCGTCCTCACCATGGCTGGAGACACCAAAGAAGCCCTAACGGCCCTCAAGCTCGCCTTCAGGGCCGCAGCGGCAGCACATCCGACCGGTGGAGCCGCCCCCGGGGCTAAGGGGGCAGCACCAGCAAAGAAGAAACAACTATTCACGCAAGATCAGGCCAAGAAGAAGCAGGTGCCGGTTGACGAGGACGGAGCCTTGGGGGCCACCTTCACCATAGGTGCCGACCTTGCCTCGGACCAGGAGAAGTAGTTGGTGAAGTTCCTGCATGCGAACAAGCAGGTATTCACCTGGGAGCCCAAGCAGCTGGTTGGGGTCCCAAGGGGAGTGATCGAGCATCACCTGAGGGTATGCCCTAACGTGCGCCCTGTGAAGCAGAAGGCACAACGGCAGTCCATGGAGAAGCAGTCCTTCATCGTCCAGGAGACCCGCATGCTACAAGAAGCAGGTGTCATTCGTGAGGTGCGGTACCCGGAGTGGCTGGCAAACCCAGTCGTCGTGCCCAAGAAAGGTGGGATGGAACGCATGTGCGTCGACTTCACCAACCTCAACAAATCCTGCCCTCAGGACCCGCTCCCGCTTCCGCGCATCGACTGGATCGTCGACTCCACCGCTGAGTGCGACTTGCTATGCTTCCTAGATGCCTTCTCGGGCTACCACTAGATCAAGATGGCGGTGCAGGACGTCGAGAAGACGGCCTTCTTGACCCCGTGCGGGGTGTACTGCTACACCTGCATGCCGTTCGGGCTGATGCACATCGCTCTGGGCCAACAGCTCGGGAGGAACACTGAGGCCTATGTCGACGACATTGTGGTAAAGTCTCGGGAGGCAAGAACCCTTATTCAGGACCTGGAGGAGACTTTCACCAGCCTGCACAAGATGGACCTATGGCTCAACCCAGAGAAGTGCGTATTCGGCGTCCCCTCTGGCAAGTTGCTGGGTTTCCTTGTGTGGCACAGGGGGATCGAGGCAAATCCTGAGAAGGTTAAGGCAATAGAAGACATGAGCCCACCGCAAACTCTCAAGGAAATGCAAAAGCTGGCAGGCCGCGTGACCTCGCTGGGGTGCTTTATCTCCAAGCTGGGGCAGCGCGCCCTACCGTTCTTCAAGCTGATGAAGAAGAAGGGCCCGTTCGAGTGGACCCCAGAGGCCGACTTGGTGTTTCAAGACCTCAAGAGATACCTGACCAGCCCACCGGTGATAGTAGCGCCTCGCTCCCTCGAGCCCCTGGTGCTTTACCTGGCCGCGATGCCTCATTCCGCTAGCACGGTGCTGGTGGCCATCAGGGAGGAGCGCCACGCCAAGGGCCTGCCGCACAAAGCCGCACCCTCGGTTGGGATGGTGTGGCACCAAGACGGCGCCCCTGAAGCCACTGCAGCGCCGGCAGATGACCACGCTCCACAAGACGGTGCTCATGAGACTGCAGGGACCCCGATGGGAAGCCAAGCTCCTAAGGTCCCCCAGCCTCAGGAGGCGCCCCAACCTCCGGAGACCTCGGACTCAATCGACGCTCCTACCCTCGTCGAGCACCCGGTGTACTTCGTCAGCATGGTGTTACGGGACGCAAGGGCACGCTATCCCATGCCGCAGAAGCGTCTACTCGCGCTCCTCATGGCCTCGTGCAAGCTGCGTCACTACTTCCAAGGCCACCCTATTAAGGTCGTCCCAGCCTACCGACTGGAGAGGGTGCTCCGGAGCCCCAACGCTGCGGGGAGGGTCGCCGAGTGGAACATCAAACAGCAGGCATTCCAGCTGGAGTTCAGCACAACCAGGGCATCAAGGGAGCCACCTTCGCTGCCTTCGTGGTGGAATGGACCGACGCTTCGGAACCCGAAGCAGGCAAGAATCGATCCCTCTCGCCAGGAAGTGAAGCGCCAGATGGTTGGATCATGTACTTCGATGGCCCCTCCCCCGTCATGGCGTGGGGGCTGGAGTCGTGCTCATCTCGCCCACCCAACACAAGCTCTACTACGCCGTGCAGCTTTGTTTCCCATAGGGCGAGAAGGTCTCCAACAACATCGCGGAGTACGAAGGCTTGATCGCAAGCCTTAAGGCTGTGGTGGACTTGGGAGTGAAATGACTCACTATCAGGGGTGACTCACAGCTCCTCATCAACTTCTCCAACAAGGTATACAAGCCGAAGGACGAGCATATGGAGGCATACCTCGCAGAGGTATGCAAAATAGAAAAACAATTCTTGGGCCTGGAGCTGCAGCACGTGCCCTGTGGCACGAACAAGGAAGCCGATGAGTGTCGGTGTACAAAAGTAGGGGCGCTCCTTTTTCACCCCTTTACTTGTGCACGGGCAGTCAGAGCCACGCCCACGGCATGCTGGGCAGAGAAGAAGAGAGGAGCCACAGCACAAGGCGACCAGAGGCAACGCCAAGACCAAGAAACACAAAAGAGCAAAGGGGCGAGGTGGACTCCCCGACAAGACCCTTGTCGGGGCGGCCTCCGCGGCCCTGGCAAGAGCCTTGCCGGGGCAACTTGCCCGACACCAGCAGAGCAGGCCACCCTTGAGCCCGCGGGTTCCAACACCACCAACCAACTACATTGGAACCAAGGCTTGGGAGGCGCCTCTATGGTGGCATGCAGATCTTCGTCAAGATCATAAACACACAAGATCAGATGAGGATCAGAAGACGACGATCCTCGACGGGATCCTAGCCGAGGAAGCCAACGAGACACCCGACAAGATGTTTGCCAGGGAAGACAACGATGCCACTGCAAGACCCTTGCTGGGGCCCCGGCAAGGCCCTTGCCGAAGACACCTACGGGGCCACGGCCAGGCTCGCGTCTGCCAAGGCTCCACCGCCGTCCCCATGCAGCTGCCAGCTCAACCAGCTGAGCAGGCACATGCGTGGCGACGAGCGGCCTCCACGACCAACCCAGCAAGCACCTGCATGGTGGCATGCAGATCTTCGTGAAGGCTCCACCACCGCGCCAACCTAGCAGCCAGCCAACGTGGCGCCATGACGCCTCGTCAGCTCGGACGCGTGTCGAAGCCAGGCAAGGCGGCGACAGCTGGGACGTGCTTCCTTGCTGTCCCCGATAAAGTAGAGGGGCATGTCGGCAGCGCATTAAATGTATTTGTCCGGCGGTGCCAGAGGATAGACTCATAGAATGTAGACCTTTCCACCTCCTGTGTGCCGCTGTGGCAACCCCTTTTTCCTATAAAAGGAGGCTCGAGGCGACCAGGAGAAGGATTCGGATCTTTTGGGCAAGTCACACCCCGTAGCTAGCTCAAGAACACAAGAACACTCAAATACATCCACCAAAGCAGGACTAGGGTATTACGCACCTCCGCGGCCGGAACCTGGGTAAACGATCTGTGTGCTTCCTGTCAGACCCGCTCTTTGCACAACCCCGCGCCCCCAACCATAGAAGGGATCCCAATGATCCCATAGGTGTCGTTTCCACCGACATCAAATCACAGCTTTATGTCGGACCGCTTCCGAGCTCCAACATTGGACTGCATCCGAGCTCTAATGATGGTCAGCGTCCGAGGTGTCATAAACTACCTCGGTCTTTAAAAGATTGAACGAATTCAGCCGAACTTTAATGTTGCTAACGCGACACTACGATCAGAGACCCTTCGACGAAACTGTGTGCAATGCCATAATCGCAAACGGTGGTGTAAAATAACCGTAAAAAAGGTGCAAAACGTTTGCGATGGAGGATGCATCAAACACGGTTCAGATTTTAGTTGCGTGTGCGATGTAGGGCATACGGTTCAGCTCAATTAACTGTTTGTGATGAGGAGTGTCGGGGATATACCCCGCGGTGTAAACCGGCCGGAAGTTAACCCGGCCGGACTTGGCGGTTTATTTGAGGACCCGCTGGCACTTGGCGATATTCATCTGGTGACCCGCCCAGACCTGGCAATTTACCAGATGACCCGCCAGGACGTTGTAACTCACTGGTGACCCGGCGGACGGGTCAGAGGAGCGACAAGACACGGTGGCCCGTCTAGCGGTTCATGAAGGCCGGTTCAACTATTGTGGGCCGGTTTAAGAGGAAATGCATGAGGAATATTTACCTTACAAGGAGTAAGACCAGGACTTGTATCCGGTTTGCATTAGAGATAGACTAGTCCTAATCCTAATAAGACTCCACATGTAACCCGTCCCTTCAACATATATAAGGAGGGGCAGGGCTCCCCAAAGAGGGATAGGCTACAAGCAAGAAGAAACAATCTTAGGGCTAGACACAAAGAGGAGAGCCGGTTTACGGCGACTCCCTCGTGATGATAATGAGACCTAGCCTCAAAAAGCATGTAGGGTTTTTACCGGATGATGTTTCCCGGGGCACGAAGCTGTCTAAATCCCTGTCTTGTGTTGCGTCTCTCGATTCCGCTCAACCCCTCTCAAGCTACCACATAGATGCGTTGGCCTCACGACTAAGTCCTGCCACTAAGGACATCTGCCGTGACAAAACCACGACAGTTGGCGCCCACCGTGGGGCCTGCGCACGGTGGTGTTGAGTTCTTGGAGGGCGCTATCCTAGGGATCGAGAAGCTCCGTCCAGCTCAATGAAAAAGTTCCGGCCGGTTCATCGGAGAGTTCCAGCCGGGTTGCTGAAAAAGTTCCGTCAGGCTCATCGAAAGGTTCCGCCGGTTCATCGGAAAGTTCCGGCCGGATCATTGAAAAGTTCCGACCGTCTCGACGAAAGGTTCTGTCTGAATCATCAAAGAGTTCCGATCGCCTTGACGAAAAGTTCAGTCTGAATCACCGAAGGGTTCCAACCGCATCGCCGAAAGGTCCTGTCCGAGTCGTCAAAGAGTTCCGATTTAGGCTATAGAAAAGTTCCGGATTATCAAATACTTCCGGATTAGCAAAAAGTTCCAGCCGGATTATCAAGAACTTTTGGTTCAAAGGTTCCGGATGATCAAGAGGTTCCGATTCAAAGGTTCCGGATTATCAAGAGGTTCCGGTTCAAAAGTTCTGGATTATCAAAAGTTCCGGCCGGATTATGAAGAAGTTCTGGTTCCAGAAATTCCGACTTAAAAAGTATCAGCCGGGTTATATGGAGAGCTCAGGCACTAGAAGACACAGAACCAATCAATTCTTTTGTCAAAAACAAAAGCAGCACTATGCATTATCCAGCGCCAGCATCCGGCTAAATATACCAGGTGCTATCCTTTCTATGTATTTTACCAGTACATGTTAATACATCCGACAACAATTACTCTGGCCTGTAATATCTTTGCGTAGGGCAACTATTAAAAGAAAAAAAGGGGTGGTGTTATACCACGGATGCACGTTCGGCTGTATCGCACGGCTTCACGGACAGGGTGTCGCGGTCCGGTTTGCGTCACCGTACCGGCTGACTCGCCCGTCCGCACCACCTTACAACGCCACGGACGACTCGCCCGTCCGCCCCCGCGGCCGGTTCACGCGCCGTCTTACAACGTCGAGGACAAATTGCTCGGCCGCACCGGCTTACAACATCGTGCCGACTCATCTGTCTACTCCTACAGTTAACTCGACCATGATTAATCTTAGCATCACTATGGTGATCATCAACTCCATGGCAGATAATTTCCAGCCTAGCACATCAGGTGATATCCATCTAAAAATATATTTTATTAACACATATTATTTTTGTCAAAGAATAGTTTACCTTTGCCTTGGTCTGCAATATTGTTTATGCAGAACAATTGTTCACTGCAAAACCTATGGCTGTGTCATGGATGTATAAACTCGCGCCACCATTATGAATGCGCTAGTATCTTACCATGCCATCAAGCTCGACAAATATATATGCAAACCGCCATTTTGCAGAACGGTTTACATCAATATGACGTGGCTAATTCGTCCGTCCACGCCGGTTTACAACACCGCGGCCGACTCATCTGTTTGTGCCGCCTCTGATACGGCGGACGTCTTTACCATCCATCTCTCGTGATCCGGTCTACATGAACACACCGGGCCGCACCTATCCGCATGAGCTGTTTATTGAGTATGAGCAAATCACAGCTTGGGTAGCCCGGTTTTCTTTCAACAAAATGGGGGCAAATTATCATATACTATCAACCGCCGCCCTCACTGGATGGCTCAATGGGCAGGCGCACAAGTCGCCGCCACTACAGTTTGGTTAACTTCAAATCACCAGTTCGAAGGAACCATTGATCGAGTTGCTGAACACGGCTCATACGGGATCATTTATAACCCGCCGCAGTTACATCAATCTTCAGTGGATTCACATCGGGCTATCAACACCGATGATATACAACTTATGCCGGTTTACATCACGGTCACATATGAAGAGTCTCAAGCCAACTCCTCGAGTCACCTTTGAAACTCGGGGCTACGATGACATGACTCAAAGAAATCTTGCCGGTTTCAGCAAAATTAAGAACCCTAGGGCGATGGAGGAAAGATAACCGGTCCCGAGGCTCTGTTATATTGATAAAACTTAAAGGCCGTCGTAAAATTTCCGGCTTAGAAAGTATATGAGAGTTACAAAATCCGGACTCAATGAAGAGGTCTTGGGTCATCACAAAGGATTCCAGTTTAAAATCCGGCTCAAGGGAAGTCAGTCTCACTGAAGCTCTCAAATATCCGGGTTACAATCCGGTTCAAGCGAAATCTGTTCTCCTGCAAAGCTCTGAAGCTCTAAAAATCCGGTTTAAAAAATGTCCAGTTCAAAAAGGAATTAGCTTCTCGCAAGTTCGAGTTTAAAGGCCGTCAGAAAATTTTCGGCTGAAAATGAAGATTCCGGTTTAAAATCTGGTTCAAGGGAAAGATGTCTCCCACAAAGTTTTGAAGCTCTCGATATCCGGTTCAAAATCCCGGTTCAAGAAGGATTTATCTCTTACCATAAGTTAAAAGGTGCCAAAGAGGACCTGCTGCCATGATGCGCGGTTCAAACATGGGTATCATGCCTTATTGGCTTATCATATTATTGATCACTTGGGGGCTTGGTCGTATCCGAACCATAGCCACGCCTCTTGATCGGCCTAGTGCCACAACATCACTTGGGGGCTTGGTCGTATCCGAACCATAGCCACGCCTCTTGATCGGCCTAGTGCCACAACATCACTTGGGGGCTTGGTCGAACCCGAACCATAGCTACACCTCTTGATCGGCGTAATGCCAAAGCATCACTTGGGGACTTGTGGTCACATCTGAACCATAGTCACGCCTCTTGATCGGCCTAGTGCCACAGCATCACTTGGGGGCTTGGTCGAACCCGAACCATAGCTACACATCTTGATCAGCGTAATGCCAAAGCATCATTTGGGGACCTGGCTGACTCGAACCATAGCTACGCCTTTTTGGGGGCTTGGTCGTGTCCGACCATGGTAATGCCTCTTGATCGGCTCAAAGCCTCATTTGCAATGTTTTTATTTTGCCTTTGCTTGAATTCTGTTCTTTTTTGCTAAAGAACTTTTACTTCTGTTGCATTTTTAAACCAACATTGTTAATCCGGTTCAAACTGTCAATTACAAATTGGCGGAACACGGTCAAATCCTAATCCGGAGACTATCTGCCCGGTTTGATTTTATGTTACCATCTTATTATGGAGTAAACCGGTGTTCATTAACCCGGCTTGACTTTCAATTACAAGTTGTCAGTACATGATCAAATCATAATTCGGAGACTATCCGCCCAGTCTGGTTTGACTACGAGTCGCCAAGATATATATGGTTAAACGGTGTTTATCACAACCCGCGATTTTATCATAAACCGCACAGTATGAAAGGAGTTATCATTACTCAAGATTGGGGTTATCACCCTTACTACAAAAAGTTGGTAAACCAATGATGTGATTCAATGTCACAGGTATGATATATTTCATTGATTATTCTTAAGTGCAGCCTTGGTTATAAACCTGGGTTATATGTTGGGCATTATGACCCGTCCGGCGGTAAACCGCCAGGGCACTTTAAACTTTTTGTATGCAGAGACAGGTTGAATAAAGCATGATGATAAATTATCCGGTGTTTTTTAAACCGGCCTGGCTTTAAGATGATAAGTCGCCAGTATATGATGAGAAATTATCCGGTGTTTCTTAACCCGGCCTGGCTTTGGACTATAAGTCGCCAGTACATATTTGGATTGCGCCATTGGAATCATGCGCTTATAAATCATTGGGTTATATTATTCAAATAGCCAAACTTGGCTGAATTTTCATTATGATATTGAATAAATAAGGTTTTTCATACCAGATTATGTTATCTTTAATAGCCAACACGGCTGGATTTTTTTTATGGTTATCAATAACCAATATTATAATTGAGGTTTTCAAAGTCGCTTTTAGCGCAATGGTTATCATATTATTAATGGGTATGATTTATTCTACAATGGAGGGAATAGTCCCGAGTCGCTGCAGGCTTACGACCCGGCACTTGGGGGCTACATTATTTAAGTTGAGATTATATCAAATATGCAAGTCTCATGTCGCTGCAAGCATGCACCATGACACTTGGGGGCTAATGCAAAGTAATTTTTTGCTCATATTATTGAAGATCCGACTCATCACATTATAATGAGTCGGCTCGTGGGGGCTACCAATTGCTCCTGTCAACAGTTGAAGGTACAAAGCTTTTTTCATTATATTGAAGGGTCCACTGCTCAGTTGGTAAAGCACAAGGCTCTTAACCTTGTGGACATGGATTCAAGTCCCATGATGGGGGTTACATCATATGATGTTATTTTCATTAAAGTATATATTAAGTCCCAGCTCAATATTATCTTACTGAGCCGGCCCTTGGGGGCTACAGGTATTATATTATTATCGAAGAAATATTTTCAAATTCTCTGATTGAGCAAACTAGGTTGACCCGGCGTCACCAATCATTATGACCCTGTGGCTACAACCCGGCGTCATTAATAATCATGAACCAGCATTGGCAACAATCATGAACCGGTGTCTGCAACAATCATGACTCGAAATTATCAAGTTTTTATAACCCGACAGTCTTTGGCAATGATAAAACCGGCAAGTTCTACATCTTCAAACCGGTTGAATATCAGATGAGTATATCAAGACCAATATTTCTTAAACCTGCGCTTTGGAAGCCGACTCAAGTGGATTATTCTTCACAATATTTTTTCTATAAGAAGCCAACATCAGCAATTTGAGTATGAAGCTGGTTATTGACCCGGATTTTCTAGAAGGAGGAAATGACAAAGGACTTAAGGATGAGCAGGTGCCGGTCTACAAGAATTCTTAACCCGGAGCACAACCTGCCAAATTTGTTCTGGTGTTTATTTTGCAGCATTAGTTTACCATGGATAAATCCAAGCTAAACTTGGGGGCTAATGTCGGGGATATACCCCGCGGTGTAAACCGGCCGGAAGTTAACCCGGCCGGACTTGGCGGTTTATTTGAGGTCCCGCTGGCACTTGGCGATATTCATCTGGTGACCCGCCCAGACCTGGCAATTTACGGATGACCCGCCAGACGTTGTAACTCATCGTGACCCGCGGACGGGTCGAGGAGCGACAAGACACGGTGGCCCGTCTGGCGGTTCATGAAGGCCGGTTCAACTATTGTGGGCCGGTTTAAGAGGAAATGCATGAGGAAAATTTACCTTACAAGGAGTAAGACCAGGACTTGTATCCGGTTTGCATTAGAGATAGACTAGTCCTAATCCTAATAAGACTCCACATGTAACCCGTCCCTTCAACATATATAAGGAGGGGCAGGGCTCCCCAAAGAGGGATAGGCTACAAGCAAGAAGAAACAATCTTAGGGCTAGACAGCATGTAGGAGAGCCGGTTTACGGTGACTCCCTCGTGATGATAATGAGACCTAGCCTCAAACAGCATGTAGGGTTTTTACCGGATGATGTTTCCCGGGGCCCGAAGCTGTCTAAATCCCTGTCTTGTGTTGCGTCTCTCGATTCCGCTCAACCCCTCTCAAGCTACCACATAGATGCGTTGGCCTCACGACTAAGTCCTGACACTAAGGACATCTGCCGTGACAAAACCACGTGAGGTGTGTGCAATATACAGCATACGGTTCACTAGAATGAACGGTGTGTGATTAGGCAACACAAAAGAAACGGTCAGCCCGATCAAGGTGTGTGCGATGTACAGCATACGGTTCACTCGGATGAACTGTTTTTGATTAGGCAAGAGAATAGAAATGGTTCAATATAACAAAATGTGTGTGATACGGGCAAACAGGTCTGTAATCAGAAATGTGTGCGAAGACCGATAATAACACAGACGATTGCTTCTAATAAGACGTATGTGATATGCTCTGTCTACACAACATATATTGGCCATTGTGGGACGGGCGGTCATCCGGATACGCCATAAGAATGTGAAGAGGCATTCCTATCAGCAAGGACTAGCTGTTCCACCAGTAGCTCATGTAAGAAAACTATCAAGTTAAGTGTGCTTAGGCTGGAGCAGCCATCGGATGGGTGACTGGATGGGAAGTTGTGCCGATGTTAAATCAGATGATGGGATGGGTCATTTCGGTCAAATGACAGAAATTCCCCATTCCCTCAGCTAATTTAACCTCGAGGTCCTTCTTTTTTTATTTTTTTATTTTTTAACACATGTTAAAGAAGGTCTGCCGCATTACTTTTTGACAATGTGCGATACGTGGCATACAGTTGATCCATCCGACCTATTTGTGATGGAATAGGCCGTGTGTGTTGTTGGCAAACGCTTGCTAGTATTCAACCGTTTGGGATTGATGAATTCATAACCGACGGGTTCCCTAGTGTGGTCCGTGTTCATCTGATCATCATCTACTTCTTGTTCTAACTCGATGCTATGTTTCCATTAATTGATGGCGTTTTATGAACACACCACCGTTTCCCGCCATTTCCTCACCTGTTTCCGGCCACCCTGCTATATTGCGCATAGGGGGCGCGTGACGCACGAAGTCGACAAGCGCAGCCTGTAGCACATCCACCTTTTCCAAGCATGCCAACCCACCAAAGTGCCGCCTCTGCCATCAACCTCGTCGACGAGGAAAATGAGCAGGCGCCACGACCCGTCGAGGCCGAGGCGCTCCCCGGCAACGCGATGGACGACGCCGTGATGCACGTCATCGCCAGGGTTGAGCAGACCTTTGGTGCATGGCACTTGAGCGCCGCGGATCAAGATAGGCATGTCAGTGCCGACAGGCTGTAGCTCGCCGCACAACATGATCGATGGCGCGCCGCAGAGCAAGCTTGGCGCGTTCGTGCTGATAGGCTATGGCTTGCCGCACGACGAGACCGTTGGAGCACCGAAGAGCAAGAGGCGCGGCACGCCGCACAGCAAGAGCGGATCCATCGGCACTTGTCTGTTGTCGACACGGTGTCGCAGTTGGGTACACGTCCCGTCAGTACCCCCATTCCTCGCCAAGAGTGGGGAGAGGCCCTCAGCGTTGTACTTGCACCAGAGGCCGGCCGTCGTTCGCCTTGTCTGTGGCCTGCTGGATGCCAACGCGCTGGTCCGTAGGCTCGACCGCCTCCTTGGCCCAGGTGTCCACCTGGGCGCAGTAGAGGAACATGGCCGTCGCAACCTCGAGCTGGCGATCTCCGATGAAATAGCCAACTTGGAGCTCGAGATCGCACTCCAGATGTACCGCGAGCATGTCGACCGCTTGGACGAACGCCTGCACGAGTTCGGGAAGAGCCAAGAGCTACCCTAGGCAAGGGCTGCTGGTCATGGTCTCATGGACGCGTTTTATTTTGGAAAGTCGTTTCGACATGGATAGCTATGTATTCACAGCAATCATAGTATTGCTCTATTTATTGCTTTGTTTCAATGTGTGTACTCTGTTTTCCATTCATAAATGTTCTGTTTCAATGTGTGTATATACGCTTTCCATTCTGTATATGTGGATGATAAGAGCTAGATTCAAATTAGTATACAAAAACAGATAGAAAATTGAATTCATAATATATATATACATATATATTAATTGTTCACTAGATCATCACATAATATATATATATATATATATATATATATATATATATATATATATATATATATATATATATATATATATATATATATATATATATATATATATATATATATCATCACATATACGTGATAATACTTAACTACTAGGTACAATGCATAAAATTGAAAACGAACAATACTAAAACTAATAATCCCTCCTGGGGCCAGTATTCCGGTAGCCCCTCGCCAGCAGCTCCCTGGTGCGCAACGTCTTCCTAGTGCGGAGGCAGTACTCCGACTCCTCCACCTCACAGCTCTTGACATACCAATCTGCCTCTTGCTGGCGGACGCGCACGACCGATCTTGCCATTTCGTTGGGCGCCCACCGGAGCTCCTCGTCGGTGGCACGCTGGAGCTTATCGGCCCACCTCCACGCAGCGATGAGGCGCCCAACACCTATGACCTTCCTCGCGAAGTACCTTTCTTCGTACACCTCCTCGGCACGACGACGCGCCCGCCCCCAAAGCTCCTCCGCCTCCTTTTTCCAGGCGGCATCACGGGCTTCATAGGCCGCCTGGTACCTGGCTTCCTCCTCCGCCATCTCCTTCTTGAACGCAAGTTGCCTGGCTTTCTCAGCCGGCTGTAGCGACTTCCACAGACAAAGATTGTACTGGCCCCAAAACCAATCCAAATATGGGAGGTCCGGCGCAACCTTGTCAAGCGGCGCATAGGGGTCCTCATCCTCGGGCGGTGGCGACTCCTCGCCGGCGCGTGGGCAGACCGGCGGTGCCATGGCAGAGATTTGAGAGAGAGAGAGAGAGAGAGAGAGAGGGCGAGCGAGGTGAGGATGTAGATGAGAATGCAGGCGGGACGACATGAGTAAGGTAATATTTATTGGCGGCCGGAATCTAGATCGACGGGGACAGTACACACGCCGGTCGCCGGAATTTACGACTACTGTAGTTTGAATTACACACAATTCCCGCAGCAAATCCGTGTGTTAACATAATAGCTGATGGTTTTCAATACAGAACTGTGTCTGATTAATGATCCCCACCAATCACCTACCAAACCTCGAGTCGTGAGATAGAGTGCCAATCATGTGGGGGCCGGTTGTCTTGCCAGATCTTTACATTTTCTTTTTTGAACACCAGATATTTACATCATCTGATGATTTTTTAACTCGCACACAAGTACATAAAAATATGATTATTCAAACCATTTTGGTTAGGAGTTGCATGTAGCTGTAGTTCAAATTTGAATTACGGTCATTAATTGGTTATAAAATCACTTAAATGTCTTTAAAAGGTCAAATGACCCCTGAAAATTTCCAAACTTGCACATGACCGTTGTATTAGTGCACGCTAAACGTAGGAAAAAATTTGAAGGCCGTAAGAGGAAGCTATCTCTCGTCCGTCAGCAAACATGCATTGTTCCCTCTCGGAACCACGAACCTTCTACTGAGTTGCTCCGGTTTGTGAGGGGTGTGTCTCCAAACTTGCGTCAAACAGGCCAATTTTTTTACCACATCATCTTGGTGGCATGACATTAAATCAAGCAAGGTTTCATGATTTTCTGATCATTTTTAATTTTTTGGAATTAAAATGCCATGGCATGCACTCCATGCATTGACACCAATATGTTTGAAATTTCCTTCTAATTTACTGCACATGGAATTAACTCGCACACAAGTACACAAAAATATCATTTTTCAAACTGTTTTGGTTACGCGTTGCATGTTGATGTAGTTTAAATTTGAATTACGGTCATTAAATGGTTTGAAAATCACTTAAATGTCTTTAGAAGGTCAAATGACCCCTGAAATTTACCAAATTTTCACATGACAGTTGCACGTTCAACGTAGGAAAAAAATTGAAGGCCGCATTGTTCCCTCTTGGAACCATGAACCTTCTAGCGAGTTGCTCCGGTTTGTGAGGGGCGTGTGTCCAAACGTTCTTCAAACTTGTCAATTTCTTTACCACATCATCTTGGTGGCATGACATTACATCAACCAAGGTTTCATGTGTTTCTGATCATTTTTCTATTTTTTAATTAAAATTCCAATTCACTCCATGCATACATATGCATGTGTCCAGGTCGTGAGACCAATATGTTTGAAAATTCCTTCTAATTTACTGCACATGGAATTAACTCGCACACAAGTACACAAATATGATTTTTCAAACCGTTTTGGTTAGGCGTTGCATGTAGATGTAGTTCAAATTTTAATTATGGTCATTAAATGGTTAGAAAATCACTTAAATGTCTTTAAAAGGTCAAATGACCGCTAGAATTTTCCAAAATTTCACAATACAGTGGTAGTAGTGCACATTAGACATAGAAAAAATTTGAAGGCCGTAAGAGGAAGCTATCTCCCGTTCGTCATCAAACATGCATTGTTCCCTCTCGGAACCACGAACCTTCTAGCGAGTTGCTCCGGTTTGTGAGGGTGTGTGTCCAAACTTTCGTCAAACATGCCAATTTCTTTACCACATCATCTTGGTGGATGACATTAAATCAAGCAAGGTTTCATGTTTTTCTGATCATTTTTTATTTTTTTTGAATTAAAATGCCATGGCATGCACTCCATGCATGTGTCCATGCCTTGGCACCAATATGTTTGAAATTTCCTTCTAATTTACTGCACATGGAATTAACTCCTCCACAAGTACACAAAAATATGATTTTTCAAACCGTTATGGTTAGGCGTTGCATGTAGATGTAGTTCAAATTTAAATTACGGTCATTAAATGGTTAGAAAATCACTTAAATGTCTTTAATAGGTCAAATGACCCCTGAAATTTACCAAATTTTCACATGACAGTTATATTAATGCATGTTAAACGTAGGAAAAAAATTGAAGGCCATAGAGGAAGCTATCTCTCGTTCGTCATCAAACATGCATTGTTCCCTCTCGGAACCACGAACCTTCTAGCGAGTTGCTCCGGTTTGTGAGGGGTGTGTGTCCAAACTTTCGTCAAACATGCCAATTTCTTTACCACATCATCTTGGTGGCATGACATTACATCAACCAAGGTTTCATGTGCTTCTGATCATTTTTCTATCTTTTTAAATTAAAATGCCATGTCACTCCATGCATACGTATGCATGTATCCATGTCGTGAGACCAATATGTTTGAAAATTCCTTCTAATTTACTGCACATGGAATTAACTCGCACACAAGTACACAGATATGATTTTTCAAACCGTTTTGGTTAGGCGTTGCATGTAGATGTAGTTCAAATTTTAAATACGGTCATTAAATGGTTAGAAAATCACTTAAATGTCTTTAAAAGGTCAAATGACCCCTAGTATTTTCTAAAATTTCACATTACAGTTGTAGTAGTGCATGTTAGACGTAGAAAAGAATTGAAGGCCGTAAGAGGAAGCTATCTCCCGTTCGTCATCAAACATGCATTGTTCCCTCTCGGAACCACGAACCTTCTAGCGAGTTGCTCCAGTTTGTGAGGGGTGTGTGTCCAAACTTTTGTCAAACATGCCAATTTCTTTACCACATAATCTTGGTGGCATGACATTACATAAACCAAGGTTTCATGTGTTTCTGATTTTTTTTGGAATTAAAATGCCATGCCACTCCATGCATACGTATTCATGCATATGTGTCCATGTCGTGATACAAATATGTTTGAAAATTCCTTCTAGTTTACTGCACATGGGATTAACTCGCACACAAGTACACAAATATGATTTTTCAAACCTTTTTGGTTAGGCGTTGCATTTAGATGTAGTTCAAATTTGAATTACGGTCAGTAAATGGCTAGAAAATCACTTAAATGTCTTTAAAAGGTCAAATGACCCCTAGATTTTTCAAAAAAATCACATTACAGTTGTAGTAGCATGCGTTAGACGTAGAAAAAAAATTGAAGGCCGTAAGAGGAAGCTATCTCCCGTTCGTCATCAAACATGCATTGTTCCCTCTCGGAACCATGAGCCTTCTAGTGAGTTGCGCCGGTTTGTGAGGGGTGTGTGTCCAAAGTTTGGTCAAACATGCCAATTTTTTTACCACATTATCTTGGTGGCATGACATTACATCAACCAAGGTTTCATGTGTTTCAGATTTTTTTTGAATTAAAATGCCATGTCACTCCATGCTTAATTGTGTCATAGCCGTTAGACCAATATGTTTGAAAATTACTTCCAATTTACTGCACATGGAATTAAATCATACACAAGTACACGAAATATGAGTTTTCAAACCGTTATGGTTAGCTATTGCATGTACATGTAGTTCAAATTTCAATTACGGTCGTTAAATGGCTAGAAAATAACTTAAATGTCTTAGAAGGTCAAATGACCCCTGAAATTTTCCAAAATCTGACATGATAGTTGTATTAGTACTACAAAATTTCTCGTTCATTTAAAACACCATCCGTTGGCACTTCATTCCAAATTCGTCTTTCACAGCTAATAAAAAATATCTACAACATCACAAACAGTTGTTTTCTAGGAACCATTTGCGATGACAATATCTGGGTCTATTTAAGTCTCCCTCCTTAAGGTTCGCCGGCTCGTCTACTCTAGTGCCGGCAACCCCCGAATCCACAAATCAGGATCCCCATTCCCGCACCCCCTTCTTGCAAAGATGACGCCATGGAAATGCTTCGTGAACGCCGTCACGATGGCGCGTCCCCCGCTTCCGCCGAGAGGGCGTTTGCGGCAGCCGACAGGGCAGTTGTAGCAGCCGAGACGGCTGCAGCTACTGCTGCGAAGGCGGCTGCAAACGCCGAGAGCGCTCGAGCTGCCGTCCGTGCCGCAGATGTCGCCCTGGCCTGGGTCGAGGCCATCCACAGCAATATCGAGGATGCACATGCCAAGATATTCCAGGCCACCTCAGACTCCAGCATGCAACCCACGTCTGAAAAGGCGGCGGTGGCCATGGAGCACCTGCTTCCTCATGAGGTCGCCGAGCGGGAGCTGGAGATGCAGGAGTCGGCGGAGATCGAGGAGCGTCGGGAGGAGGACTTGTGCGTGGTCGAGGTCGAGGTAGAGAAGAATCTGTCCGTCGAGGAACCGGCGGTGGAGTACCAATGCGAGCTCTGGTGCAGCCACTACTACGAGTACTAAAACCTCGAGGCGGCGCCGAGGACAAGGACGAGGATGAGGACGCGGTCGACTTCAGCAGGGGGACGCGGAGTCCACCAACGGCGGCATGTCGCCAGGACAAGTCATCGACATCTCATCTCACACCGGCGATGCATAGGCCGGTGCGGCGGTGGATTTTTAATTATGCGTACTTAGGCTTTGTTTTTAATGTTGGTCTTTTGTTAGAGCAATGTTTAGGTCAACTGCTCTGTGTAATTACTAAAATTGCTCGATTCAATAAGTGTGGTCTGTCTGCTGTATGTCTTTTGTGTGCCCAAATTAGCAAGCGTTGTTAGGTTATGCAATGACGACAGGGAAATTTCCACCAAAATTTGAATTATCAAACTCATCCCATGCGCGTAAAGTATAAGAATCGTTTGCGATGCACACAATCGTTCAAAGTGAATGCTCTGGTGGCACCGCGCGCGTTCAATGTGAATGTTCCCATGCCTTGAGACCAAAATTTGAATTATCAAACTCATCCCATGCGCGTAAAGCAGAATAATTGTTTGCGATGCACACAATCATTCAAAGTGAATGGTCCGGCTGCACAGCACAATAAAAGTTTCCTCCACATTTCCAAAATTTTGGCCTACCGCCAAAATATCTACCCCGCCTTCCCCACCCCCTTTTCTCCCCGACCACAAGTCACATTTCCCCTATTTCCTCCTTCCTTCCCTCCTTCCTTGCTAAGCTATAGCCGCTTCCTCGCTCTCGCTGTCGCCTACTCCTTCACCACCCGAGTATGCCTCTCTTCTCTCTCTCGGGCTATGACTTGGAATGAAGGATTTTTACCCGGAGGTCAAATTGAGTCGTTTCTTCCTCTTGTAGCTCCCTAAGACCATCAGTGGCAACGAATGGAGCGGGGTGGCCGAAGATCTATCTGCTCGTTGTCACCATCAATCTCCATGCGTGAAGCTAGTTGCATTTGATTCTGTGGACAGTGGGAGGAAGTTTCAAGCATGTGCAGAGAAGGTTAGACCCTCTTTCATTGTTACAAATCATTTGTTAGATGTGATTCAGACACTTTCACGGTCCCAACCCATTCATACCACAACTTCAACCAAATGCATCCTAAGATAGTGTCACAGTTTGTACCTAGTATCCTAAATTGTTGCCATCTCATCAGCAGTGCCATTAGAAAATTATTTGGCACCGCTTCAGCAGTTTGTGCAGCCAACTTTGGTCCACACATTCGAGCAGCCAAGCAGTAAAATACTAAATCTTTATGGCGTGAAAGAATTGGGCATCGGAGCAACTACGTGCTCCGGAGTCCGGTCCCTGATTTTTTTTCCGCTACATCGGCTCGCCATTGCAGGGCACCGGTGTGAGATGTAGCAACAGTTGTGTTTACCCCAGTTTTGGCATACATAGTGGACGGCCTTAGTGCTATTAGTTTTATGTTACTAAATTTGTGCATGTACACACCTGCTAGTATCAATTTGATGTCATCCAAACACTATCGCTATGCTGTTGCAGTTATATTTACCTTCCTCATAAAATGTTCAATTTGTTATTTATTGTACATGAGTAAGAACTTGTAGCGTCGTTGTAGTTAATTATAGCTTCTGATATTCCAGAATTTGGTTGTTGTCTCAGTACCAATTATTTCATTTGCACATTGATCTTTTTGAGAAGATATGTCATAATTAACATGTTTCTTCAGTTTTTCAAAATAAGCATTGGTGATTTTCTATGTTGCTATAAACCCATTTCCCCTACAATTATTATTGATCTAGTTTTAAATATTATAGGATGAACGGAAGTGTTCTTACTTGGAGTGGGTTGATCAAGAGTGGCCACAGTCTTTGAAGATGTGCCTAACGAAGCTCTGGAGCATGTATGAGGAAGAGAACACACGTAGGCTTAGAGAAAGTCTTGTCAACGCTGAAGCATATTTCAAGATGCGGGATAAAAAGTTGAAGGTGGAGAATGAGCTCAGATTTTTTAAATCATAATTTGCTAAGATGGTGTTGGCGAAGGAGGAGGCACTTTCCCAGTTGGATCATGCAAAATGGGTTCTTACTGAACTGAAAATAGAGGTGGATAAGACGAGCCTGGATGATCTCGATTAGGGAAATGAATATATTGTTCTTATGAAGTTGAACTAGCTATATGTTGTACTGTGTTGTTTTCATGTAGCTACCGTACTATGATGTTATAATATATTTATGTGCCTGATATGAAATTGGCAAATAGTTGTTCGATATGAAATGTGAATTCGCGTAGTACTGGAATTATTAATTGTAAACTAATAAACCTGCTAAATGTGTCATGGACCTTTGCAAACGGTTCTAGCAGTAAAAGCGCTAGCGATGGATAGCCCAATGCCACACCGTTTTCTTCATCAAATCATGTGTGATATAGTTGATAAAAGCAAACGGTTAACCAAGGAAGCCGTGTGTGATAGTTACACCTTTCAGACACGAGCCTACACATAAAACTATGTGGGATGTACATCCGAACAGAAATGTTTTGCCTGGATTGACTGTGTGGGATGTACATAAGAATGAAAACGTATTCCTTGGATTGACTGTGTGTGATATACATACGAACGGAAATGTTTTTCTGGGATTCACCGTGTGGGATGTACATACCTACGGAAATGATTTTCTCGGATTACCGTGTGGGATGTACATACCTACGGAAATAATTTTCTCGGATTACCGTGTGGGATGTACATACCTACGGAAATGATTGGGTTTCGATGCCTCGCTCGATCGCACACGGCCCCAGCCTGCATCCTAGGAGGGCCTATCCCCGATGATTTTTGGGTCGTATGGGAAGGACACCCTATCGCACACACTCACTTGGCGACAGTTCCAAATGTCGTCGCGGAAATGGGTTAAAA
Source organism: Aegilops longissima (assembly GCA_021605205.1). Lineage (NCBI taxonomy): Eukaryota > Viridiplantae > Streptophyta > Magnoliopsida > Poales > Poaceae > Aegilops > Aegilops longissima. The sequence continues at coordinate 269,755,281 of CM038681.1, forward strand.
ACCTTTTGTTTAGGAGTGACACGCACTACTGTATATAGCCAGTAGCCCTCAAGGTGTGTGTCGGCATAAAAATCCGAGATGCACATTAGAGGAGATAGTGATTGGCGGACGGGCCCTTGAGAGAGGGTTTTGAGAAGTCGCCATAATATATTAGCTTGATGCCGGATAAGTCCGAGATGGTACCAATTGTTGTCCGAAGACGCGTTTGCCCATAGTTCGGTCAAGCCGAACACTTAGCACTTTTATTTTTTTGTATTGAATAGGCAATGCAGATCAGGGGATCGATGTGCCCCTTTAATATTTGTAAATGGTAAGCCCGAAGCCCAGTAGCCCCCGAGCCTTACTGCGGGCACGGGTGGCCGGATTAAGGATCGATATCTGGAGTAAAATCACAAATTATGTGTAATGATTTTATGTATCCAAGTACTCTACATCATTAATGCTCGGATCCGCATTGTACAAAACTTTGTTGACTGGCCATCGGCTTCAACCTCTTCAGCCAGTAGCCAGAGTGTTTTCCTAGTTTATAAAGCCGTTATAAGGGCAAAGATTTATGGAAAACAAGGCAATCTGGCCATACGGATTTATAAACAAAGGTACGCGGAGATATATGAAACATCTTCCAAAGAAAATAATCCTGCTATCGGTTCCTTTCTTTGGGTTGTCATGCTGATCATGATCATGATCATGAAACCTCACCTCCGATCAATGTGGGAGGAAAATAATGAGGATTTAGTTCGGGGAAAGTTCCCGAACTCTATGGTATTAATGAACCAAAATTTTCAATTCTGTCGTTGCCGACCAATTATATCCTTTAAGATCGCTAGCTTTCGGTTTCACCCAGTTTGAGGTACTAACTCAGATGACCCGGTAGTAACAATCACATTGGTGCTCCCTTTACCGCCTAGCCGAATAATCGGGAATGTAGGGGTAAGCACAGGAGCCAGGCAACCCAGCTTGGCCAAAATCTAAAGTCAAATTGATGCACATTTATGGCTTTATAATGATGATTGCGAAAGTCAGCCCTCATATATTAAATACAAATGCTGATTATATGTTTATTTTGACTCCGTTGCGATCGTTTATTAGTTGAAAGTGGCCCTTCGTCGGCTTCCACCCCTTTGTAGATGCTACGTAGGGTGTTTCCGCAATAACAAAACAACCCTTAGTCAATGTCTCGGTGCCCGAAGGCAGTTGTGTTAGCGGAAACAAGGCAATTAGATATGCGGGCTTTATAACTTTCACTTAGTCACAGGAGCTTAAAGTTGGGAGGCCAGTTACTAGCCCCCGGTTAGTGTTCAGCGACAACCGAGGTCAAGCCATAAACACTTCGGCCAATGTTATGAACCGCCCGTCATTTAACATGGGGTGACCTCTCTCAATCTTATAGTTTAACACAGTCATCAGATCGTTGACCAGTTTGCGCTTATTGTGACAGTCAGTTTTCGGCTTTCTCCACTGAGGTGCTTTAACCATGTGAGCTGGAAGCACAATCGCAGTGGTTCTCCCTTCGCACACCTAGCCGAACAAAGCGGAACATAGGAGGCAAGCACAGGAGCCGGGCAACCCAACTATTGACCGAGGACACAATTCGAAACCGACGCATATAAAGCAGCATCCGAGAATGTTTTGCCGAGGAGTCCATGTAATACCTTGGCTTTTGGTGGGTTCAGCTCTAGCCGAACCCCCTCTTTGATATTGCCGAAGCTTTAAAGGTGTACGGCGTTGTACTGTGAGACTTTTGCTGGAGACACACAAATAGATTAAAAATCCCATAAGCTTGAAAAGCCAAAAAAACTTATGTAAAAGCTTGACGTACGAACTAAATCAAGTCATTTGGTGCCAATCCAAAAATTGGTCTTAAAATTTTTGTGCTTCTGTCGTGCATTAATATGACACATCCGATCTCAAGACTTCAAGCGGGTCAGCCTACGGCTGCAACCTCCTATCCCGAAGGCGTAGTACTGCTCGTTAGGCCATTTTAGCAAACTAAACTCGAGCGGCTTTGAGAGAGAAACTAGGCTCCCGGGCTATTGACCACACACTCGCGTCAAAAAAGGAGTGATAGAAAAAGACTTTGCAACGACTAGGTAGAAAACAATTATTATAGAATGGATCGTACAAATTTAAGAGCCCCGAGTTAACTTGGGTAAAGGAAGTGTTTTTAACAAACAACGTTTGTTGACAAAAGTTTTTAACACAAATATAATGTTTGGTCGAACCGAACAAGAATTATAAAAACTGAGCATGGAAGCAACTTAGCTGGTTAATGTGCTCGGTGTCGATGCGCGGCCCGAGCTTACGGCGGAACGATGTCCGAGCCCCCAAGCCGGTCCCGAGGTGGCGGAGCGAAGAGCTCGACACTCCGAAGTGGTGACATAGCACGGCCAATGTGGCGAGGTGGAACTCCCAGTCCGACCGAGGCGACGGAGCAGGCCAGCAGTATGACGCCGAAGTCCCTGGCATGGGTTAATGAAGTGATGACGAAGCCCCTAGTCCAGCCGAGGTGACGTGGTACATTGGTACGCCGAGGTGATAGTGCTGCCCGACCCAGATCATTTATCTATGCACAGAAAATAGTGCAAGCCAGAGATAATAGTAGTAATAATAAATTAAAAAATCATAGCATAATAAATAATTTATGCAAATGAGTAATAATAGAGATTTGGCCCGTGTGCCAAACACTCGATGAGGTATAGCTCTCTCAGCGATGTCGAAGTCCCCGAGGCAACCAAACATGTCGGTATGGCAATTCGACCAACAAGGTGATCACACGAGCCGATTTATGCCGATAGGGACGACGACGTCGGCTTGCCGAAGTGACCGCGTGACACAGTCAAAGTCGAAGACCTACACATGTAAAATAGTGTAGTCCGAAAAATATTAATATAAATATATAAAAATCCTCGCGTAATTAATTTATGCAAAATAAATTATTTAAATAGATGTGGCCTGGCGCCGAAGTCAATGTCAATGCAGGGTGTCGGCATGGTGTGGTGAAGGCGTGCCAAAGCATGAATTCACAGGGCGGTCCAAGTTTCAGATGCGGAGTTCACCGAACTACAAATACAAACTGACACTGACCGAAGCATCACACGACAGTCGTTAATGCGGCCACCATTTGTTAGGCCTGTGTACAGAGGATGGCAAAAACTAGAGCAGTAATTCCTTGGGAAAAATAAACCCATGCTATTGAAAATTACTATTATTAATAGCACCTAGCTTATCTGTTGTAGCAATCTGAAGAAAGGTTACTCCCAAAATTGGGACTCGATCCGCACGCCCACAGCCGGATGGGCGATGAAGCGATGGCATGGCGATGCTGGCAAAGGTTGGCTCGCCGAGGTGACCTCGCAATTCGGTCGACAAAAGAGGGGTGACGACGTCGGCACACCGAGGTGACCGTGTGAGACAGTCAAAGTAGATTACCTGCACATATAAAATAGTGCAAGCCAAATAATGGTAATAAAAAAATCCTTTGTAAAGTTCATTTACGCAAGGTAAAATATGGCCCCAGCACCGAGGTTAGCACGGCAGAGTGGCAGCGCGGAGAGGCTGGCGCAAGGACGCCCGCCGATGTGACGACGCAACTTGGTCGACATGGGCGAGTCGACGACGTTGGCCCGCCAAGGTGGCAATGAGGCGCAGTCGAGGTTGATTCAACACGGACCATCGGCGCGGGACAATGAAGGCATGATGAAGTCTCAACTCGCATAGCAGTACAGATTTCAAACGCGGTGTTGATCAGACCGCGAACAAAAATAGGTGGGACCATCACGTTTGCCGAAATGCGACCTGCGTATAGAAAAGACAGTACAAACACCACGGAATATACTTGAACAAGGAATTTGCACAGTACAGATTGAGCAATAGGAACAATATCACCTATTTTTATTTTGGCGTGTGCGTAGCTTGGTCTTCACAAGAAAGTACTAGTAAAGTAGTAGTACGGCTTCTGGTATTCATCAACAATGTGGAATAGTTAGTACTACTAGTTTTGATCAACTAAATCTTGGATACCGTGCTGCAAAACTGATGATTGACCAGGTTAGTACTTTGGCATACAGAAGCAGAGAAAATTACTACCGGTGGACGATAGCGCCCACCAATGCATAGAATTAAAGAAAGGAAAAAATCATATGGAAGGAAAAAAGAAAAACGGGAAGAAATTCCCCAGGATGGCCGCTGCCCGATCGGGAGAGTCCTTGACTCAATTGTACTGGCCATCCTCGGCCTGCACTCCTCTGGACCGGCGCCGAGTACCATGCCTGCAGCCAGTGCCCAACTAATCTCGGATGTGCTCATCATTACGACCAGCCGCCACCGTTTACAGATCTCTGGACCAGAGTAAAACGCCATATGCTGCATACGAGCACGACGCCATAGAAAATTCTTTGGACCATGATCTCACCTAAATCTGTGAACCAAGTTTGCAAATCGGAAATAGAAAATTCCCACAAAAACTTGTATGGATTCAGTTTTGATTGAAAAAATATCACCTGATCATGACGATCACCTAGCAGGCTCTCAATGAAAGAACCAATGTTGGTGTGAAATCCGACTTATCTCGTAGTAGGGGTCGTAAACTAGGAGTCTTGGAACGATGGTAACTAGGACACATGTTTTACCCAGGTTGGGGCCCTCTTGATGGAGGTAAAACCCTACATCCTGCTTTTGATTGTATTCATATGGGATAGTACAGAGCACATGTGTCTACTACGAGATTGTCCTAATGAATATTAGATGTCCTATTGACTAGCCCGACCTCGGTTTATATAACACACCAGAGGCCTAGGGTTTAGGAGATCCTCTTCTCGGGCGCCAAGTCTTATGGGATCTCCCTTGTATGCGGCATGGGCTGCCTAAAGTGGCCCATGAGTGAACCGCCATGGGGGTCCTCGGCCCGATCCAGCTGGTCGGGAGAAGACGTGGTGAGTACCCCCTAGTCCAGGACACCGTCAACGGGCTGTATGATCCATGGGCCTTCTACGGGCTGTAGGATCCATTGGTCTTCTACGGGCCGTAGGATCCATGGGCCTTCTATGGGGCGTATAATCATTTCGCCAAACATGGGTCGTACTATTCGTGGACCATAACGGGCCGTTAATAGGCCGTATTTGATAACACTATGAAAACAGCCCAACGGGTTAATGGGCCACAAACGGGCCAAATGTAACCACATGCTAAATTTGGCCCTAAGCGAACAGAGCCGATGTGAGACCGTAACTAACCGAATTCTAGAAATGAGCCCAAGAATAAATGGGCCCTTAGAAGGCCGAAAGTTAAGACGGGCTGGAAACGGCCGACGAAATAATGGGCCATTAATGGGTGTTAAGTGATACACTATTCATTATGGGCCAGTTTCATCTCGGGCCTTTAATGGGCCCAGAGTTACAAAGGGCCTCATATGGGTTGAAAGACATCATGGTCCATACATGGGCCGGAAGTTACAACGGGCTGGAATCATATTGGACGACCCAGATGAAGCTACTGGGCTTAATTCCGATAGGCCGTAACGGGCCAGGAGTTAGCGGGTCGTAAATGGGCTATATACGAACAGGCTGTTAACGGGCTTTCCTTGGGCCGGCCCGTTACCTTTTGAATAAGTCAAACATGCCGGCCTTTTCAACAGAATGGGCCTCTATTGGGCCGTGCCACATGTTGACGTATCATAGGCGCCTCATGTCCAATGAGTGGATGACATCTATCCCAACGGTGAGCCAACACGTGTTTCCTCTGGCCAACGAAAATTTTACACGTGGAAAATCCCCATTGGTCCGAGCTGTTAACAGGTTATCGGATCCAAAACTGGACCCGATAGCTTAACGGCGACCTGTTATGGTGGATGCCACGTGTCGGTTACCCTTGACGAAAACACTTCCATGACGCGCCATTTATCATCATGGAAGTGGACACTTCCGTGATGATGATTTTGGTAATGTCATGGAACACTTCTACGACAGCACAGGTATTACTATCTTGATTCTGTTATGAAATCATCATGGATGTACATGCATGACAGAAAACGTGACCTACTATGACAAACACGTATCATCACAGAAGTGTATTTTTTTTGTAGTGTATGATGCTAGTACCTTGCAGTGGGCCAGAAGAAACCCTGCCGGAATGCCTTGCTCGCAAGGGCCCTCGACCCTATGTGGGAGCCACATATGCCTCCGTGTATCTCCGCCAATAGCTCTAGTCCTTCCTCCCGGGGAATACACTTCAATTTCACACCGCTCGGTCTCTTCCTGTACAGGACATCATCAATGAACTGATACATAGCAGACCGACAGGCTAGTTTCTCTGCTTCTTCCTGCTCCTCAGGAAGCTCCCCTGTTTCGAGGAATCATACGGTATGATGTGCCCATGCCGGAGCCTGGGGCTCGACGGCAAGGACCAAAGGCAGTTCTTATGCCATGGGAGCGGCCGTGTCTACGGCCAGGGCTTGACGGCCTGCCGGAGTTGGTCGCTCCTCGACAGGCTCAGGGTCCACGGCAACACTCTTGTCGGCGGCCCCTAGGGGCTCGGCGGGAAAGTACTTGTCGGGGCCTAATTTCCTCCTCTTGTTCTCCTCCGTTGATGGTTCGATGGATGGTTGAGTCAACTGAAGCAAAAAGGTACCTGGTTCCAGAAGTAGCTTGAATGCAGCACGCTTTGACAGGTAGTCAGCGATGTCGTTCTCCGCTCAGGGAACGTGCTTCAGTTGTATAATGTCAAAGCACTCCTCCAGCTTCCTCACCTCATCTGCGTAGGCCTCCATCAATGGGCTCTGATAATCCTTGTTGACTTGTCTGACAACAAGCTGTGAATCACCCCGGACGATGAGCTTTTTAACTCCGAGGTCTGCCACGATCCTGAGACCGGCATGCAATCCATCGTATTTAGCAGTGTTGTTAGTGGACATCTCCCTGGGGAAGTGCATCTGGATTACATACTTGATGTGCTCTCCGGTGGGTGCGACGAGCAGCACACCAGCACCGGCGCCTTGCAGCGCGAAAGCTCCGTCAAAGTACATAATCCAGTCGCGAGCTGTTTCCTTGCCGGGGAGAGTGGTCTCCTGGATCTCTTTCGTCAGGTGTTGAGGTCCATTCTACAATGAACTCTGCTCTGCTCTGGATTGTTGAAGTACTTTGAAACTTCAACCCAAAGCTTGACAATTCCAAGGCCCACTCCACAATCCTTCCGGTCGTGTCTGGGTTGTGCAGTATCCGTTGCAACGGGAGACGGGTGACGACAATGATCTCGTGGGCTTGGAAGTAGTGACGCAGCTTCCTCGAGGCCATAAGGAGGCCGAAGAGCAATTTCTGCACACCGGAGTACCTTGACCTAGCCCCCTGCAAGAGGGAGCTGACAAAGTAAACCGGGTGCTGCATCATCTTCTTCTTCTGCACCACCCCATTTGACCGCGCGGGCCCCGTCCCGACGGTGTCAGACCCTGCCGGGAGCTTTGCCTTGCTGGTGCCGGGCCCTGCCGGGGGAGTCTCTGACTTTCCATCTGGCGGTCCTACCATTACCACTATCTCTTCGTTAACCTCCCTATGTGCCACTAGCGCGGCGCTGACCACTTGATTTGTCGCTGCTAGATACAGCAGCAACGACTCTTGTGGTTTAGGCGCAACTAGTATCGGCATAGAGGAAAGGTATCTCTTCAGGTCTTGCAACGCCTCTTCGGCCTCTGGGGTCCACTCCATTGGGCTCGCCTTCTTCAGGATCTTGAAAAAAGGAAGGGCGCGCTCGGCAGACTTGGAGATGAATCGGCTCATGGCGGCAACGCAGCTAGTGAGCCGACGCACATCCTTGATCCGCTTGGGTGCCTCAATCTGCTCGATAGCCTTGATCTTGTCTGGGTTTGCCTCGATCCCACCCTGCGACATGAAGAACCCGAGAAGTTTGCCAGACGGAACGCCGAAGACACACTTCTTAGGGTTCAGCTTGAGGTTGATCTTGCGCAGGTTCGCAAATGTCTCTTCTAAGTATTGTACAAGAGTTTCCCTGTCCTTGGTTTTGACCACTATGTCATCCATATAGGCTTCCATATTTCTATGTAGCTGGGATTCAAAACCAATTTGTACCGCCCTTGCAAATGTTGAGCCAGCACTATTCAACCCGAAAGGCATCCGTAAAAAGCAGTACATACCACATGGGTTGATGAATTCTGCCTTCTCTTCGTCTTGTCTTGTCATGAAGATCTGGTGGTAGCCCGAGTAGGCGTCGAGGAATGATAACTGATCACACCCGGCCATGGAGTCAACAATATGGTCGTCTTGGCGGAAGCAGGAAGGGTCCTTAGGACAAGCCTTATTGATATCGTGTAATCAATACACAGCCTCCACTTCCGTTTGCCTTGCGCGCCACTACGGATTAGCCAACCACGTCGGATGGAGCACTCCCCTCACCAAGCCGCTGCTTCAACTTCCTGATCTCCTCTGTGATGAACTCCTTCCATTCCAAAGCTTGCTTCGACCTTCGCTTGACCAGGTGCGTGCATGGGGCCGAACAGCAAGATGGTGCTCAATCACTTCCCTGGGAACATCGGGGATGTAAGATGCTTGCCATGCAAACACATCGACATTCGCCCGTGGGAAAGTGACGAGCGCGCTTTCCTATTTGCTATCGAGGGTGGAGCTTATGGTGAAAGCCCCTCCTGTGCCATCCTCCCTGATGGACACCTTCTTGGTCTCTGGTGGCGCAGCTCTGGATTCTTGCTCTTGCCGGTGGAGCTCTCTGGCACGTACTCTACGGTAGCACAACACTCCGAAGAGGTGCGCTTGCCGGAGTGGGTGCAAGAGGTCTTGCCGGTCTTATTCTTCCCTCTCGGGGCTTTAGCGGCAGGAGCAAGTGCCTTGGCGGCAGCTGTTGCAACTGCTTCCCGGTAGAGTAGGTCGGCGCAGATCAGCGCGTCCTTCTTGTCGGAGGGGACGATGATGATGTTCATCGGCCTGGGCATCTTCAGCGTGTTGTAGGCGTAGTGTGACGCCGCCATGAACTTGGCCAGTGCCGGGCGGCCGAGAATCCGGTTGTAGGGCAAGGGGATCTTGGCTACGTCAAAGACAATCCTCTCCGTCCTGTACTTCAGCTTGCCTCCAAACGTCACATGCAAAGTGACCTTCCCCTTCGCTGGCTCCTTCCCCAGTTGACCCCTTGAAACGTGCTCGTTTCCTCGAGGTCTCCATCAGAAATTTGCAGCCTTTTGATCACAACTGGTGAGATCAAGTTCAGACCGGCCCCGCTGTCAACCAGCATCTTGTTCACCTTGAGGTTGCGTATTGTTGGCGAGACCAACAACGGAAAACACTCGACCACGGTTGTGCGGTCAGGGTGGTCCTCGGCGTCAAAGATGAGGGGCATGCTGGACCACTTCAACGGCTTCTGAGCGTCGAACGAGGGCTCTGCCGCTGTAATCTCATGCGCCCACTGTTTAAGCTGGTGGTGAGAAGTATGCAGCGAGGCGCCACCGTCGATGCACATGGCCTCTATAGCCTTCTGGAACTCTTGCTCGCCAGACTCATCGTCCTCGTCATGATCATCATCTTCTTGCTTCTTGTCGCGGCCCCAAGTGGGCCTCTCTTGTTGGTTATCCTTGCCGCGACGACCTCCTTGGCCGCCACGCTTCTTGCTGGATCCCTCGGCACCATCCTGGCCCTTCTCCTTGTCCCGCCTCTCATACTCAGCCTTTTGCTTCTTAGCTAGTAGCTCGACTTGTCGGTAGTTCTAGAGGTCGTGACCCTTGGTGCTGTGGATCTTGCAGTACTGCTTGTCGGAGCTTCCTGGCTTGTCGGCACCTGCCAAGTCCCAGCAAGGGGCGCACCCGGCAATTTCCTTGTCGGCATAAATCTGCGCTATAGCCTTCTAGGCGGTCTTGGTCTTTGTCGAGATCCCTCGGCCAGGCTGCGGTCTTGCCCTTGCATTTCTGTTGCGGCGCTTGGCCCTTCTTCGTCGGGCGGCGGTGTGTCTTCATCGATGAAATCGGTTTCCGCTTTGGCGTCCTCGTCGAGTACTCCCTTCCCTCTTCAACCGGGCGCACCTATCGGCCCAAAACATAAAGTTCGGCCACATCCTTAACCTTGTTCGCCGCCCGACGCCGTGCATCTTGCGATTCGCATGTTACGATGGAGCAGCGGCTGATAGCTGATGGCGGGATGAACGCCGGGGATGTTATCTTGCACCGGCTGAACCTCTGGATGTGCTGCGCGGGTTTCCCTTCATACGGGAATGATATGCAAATCACTAGCACTGCCCACGAGCTTGGTACCCGGTGAAAGCACCAGCGAACTCATGGCATAGATCCGACCAAGAAGAAATTGAATCCACCGGCAAGTGCATCAACCAAGACATGGCGTTGGGCTTGATGCCAGCAGAAGTAATGTGCAAGCACCTTGTCGTCGCGAGCTCCGACAGCCTGCATCGTGATGGTGTAGATCTTTGAGGAACTCGACGGATGGGTCTTACCGTTGTACTTCGCGCCGGCGTCGGGCTTGAACGTGCGGTGGGACGGCCACTGGAACTGCCGCAGCTCACGGGTAAAAGCTGGGCAACCCACCTCGTAAGGTAGGCCGCCGGAGCTCCCCGGTGTTGGGTGGTCCATAGCGGGTCCCGCCCGCTTGTCCGACTGGTGGCGTGTATCGCGCCGACGGTTGATAGTGGTTCGAGCATCTTCGTGGGCTTGTTCTCAAAGAACTTGGCGCTAGTCGCGGTGGGTCCGTGGGTCGGATGACGCTATGGAAATATTATCACAAGCGTCATCGCGACGGACCGACACCCGCGGTGGCTGGCGTGGAGGAGGAGAGTGCACCGTGGCGCCTTTTGGCTCCTCCACCATTGGCGTGCGGTGGTTCGACGGGCGCGGCCGAGGCCCCACGGTCGCGGATCATCTTTATTGGCGACAGGGACGAGGCTGCGGATGGTGGCCCTCCGTTCGTCGAGCTTCTCCCGGCGGGAGGAAGTCGAGCAGCAGTTGCAGCGCAAAGCTTCTGGCGTGGGTGGTGGCGACAGCTGTGTCGACCGTGGCGCGCTTCGACTTCTAACCACGTTATAAGGAGCTCCACCACAGCCCAGTAGCTGCGTGCCATTTTCGCCAGCACTTCGGCGGGCATGCGGGACTTCTTCGTCCCGCTTGATGATGCACAGGGCTCTTCCCACGGCGGTGTCCGGGGTCTCCAGCGTGGTGGCGCTGCTCGTCGCACGCACCCTGGGAGGAGCGCGTTGTGGGCGCTGGTGTGGGCGTCTTGGAGGTTGTTGCACCGCCCGTCAGTGGCACAACGACACTCCTAGAGGGCCCCGCCCGCGCCGCCTGCGGGGGGGGGGGGGGCAGCTCCATCTTTGGATTTGGCGGTGTGCAGCCCGTCGCTGGCGTCTGACAGCGCTGCTCGCGCGAGCTCGACTGCGCGAGCAATCTTGGTGCTTTCGTGGACAGCGGCCCGGGTCCTGTCCACAACCGGCCCGCTGCTTGCCCGCACTGGCACGGGCCGTTCGGCTCCCAACGAGCCCATCGCCGTGATCATCTTCTTCTTGGGATCCATGGCGATGAAGAATTGCTAAGCTAATTACTAGACCAGATTCTCACTATTGCGCCCCCTACCTGGCGTGCCAAAGATGTTGGTGAGAAACGACACCTATGGGATCACAAGAATCCCTACTACGGTTGCCGGGGCGCGGGGTTGTGGGAAGAGCAGGATTAGCAGTAAACACAAGGACCGTTTACCCAGGTTCGGGCCACGAGGATGCGTAATACCCTAGTCCTGCTTTGGTGTATATTTGAGAGAGTTCTTGAGCTCTCGAACTAGCTATGGTGTCTGCGTAGTTCAAAGAGGCGAATCCCTCTCCGGTATGCCATAGGCCTCCTTTTATAGTCGAAAGGGGCTGCCACGGTGGCTACGAGGAGGTGGAAAGGCCTACAATGCTGAGCTTATCGCTCGTGTTACAGAGACAAAGGCGCATTTAATGTGTAGCAGGTGTCCTTAGCTTTATCGAGGGGCGGGAGCGAGGCCGTCCGTCGTCGCCGCCTCACCTTGCCTCGACCGCACCCAGGCCGTTGATACATGCAGCGCCATGTAGGCAGGCGAGCAGGCTGAGTGTCTTGGCGGTGGAAGGTCTTCACGAAGATCTGCATGTCTGCGCATGTGCTTGCTGAGTTGGCGTGAGGCGCCCGTCGCCCGCGGTGCCTGCCCAGCTGGTTGAGCTAGCAGACTGCTTGGGGCGGTGGAGTCTTGGTTGGCGCTGGCCTGGCTGTGGCCTGCTGGCATATGGCAAGGGCCTTGCAGGGGCCAGCAAAGGTCTTGCCGTGGCGTTCGCGATCGTCCCGGCAAGGTGCTTGCGGGGGTCTTATCAGATATCCTCGGCAAGGATCCCGCCGAGGGTCATTGTCTTCAGGTTCTCATATGATCTCACACCTCTATGGTCTTGACAAAGATCCGCATGCTACCATGGGGGTGCCTCCCAAGCCCTAATTCCAACCTAGTTGGTTGAGTTGGAACCCGTGGGCTCAAGGGCGGCTCACTTCGTTGGCGTCGGGCGTGCTGCCCTGACAAGGCCATTGCCGGGGCTGCTGAGGGTGCCCCGGCAAGGGTCATGCCGGGGGATCCTGCTTTGCCCTTCTGTTCTTTGTGTTCTTGGTCTTGGCGTTGCCTTGGGCTTCAGCTTTTCTCCGGCTCACCTCCTCTGTCCTGCCTAGTGTGGCTATGGCGCGCGGCTCCGACTGCCCGTGCACAAGTAAAGGGGTGCAAAGGTGTGCCCCTACTTTTGTACACCGACATCCTCTAATAGCGGACCAAGTCCACATCATTGCTACTATCATCTTTCAACTTATTTTTCTCTAGGAACATATCAAAAATAAATGGGGAGCTACATCGCGAGCTATTTCTCTACAACATAGTTATGCAAATATTATCAGCACTAAGTTCATGATAAATTAAAGTCCAATTAATCATATTACTTAAGAACTCCCACTTAGATAGACATCCCTCTAATCATCTAAGTGATCACGTGATCCAAATCAACTAAACCATGTCCGATCATCACGTGAGATGGAGTAGTTTTCAATGGTGAACATCACTATGTTGATCATATCTACTATATGATTCATGCTCGACATTTTTGTCTTAGTGTTCCAAGGCCATATCTGCATATGCTAGGCTCGTCAAGTTTAACCCGAGTATTCTACGTGTGCAAAACTGGGTTGCACCCGTTGTATGTGAACGTAGAGCTTATCACACCCGATCATCACGTGGTGTCTCGACACGACGAACATTCACAACGGTGCATACTCAGGGAGAACACTTGTACCTTGAAATTTAGTGAGGGATCATCTTATGATGCTACCGCTGTACTAAGCAAAATAAGATGCATAAAGGATAAACATCACATGCAATCAAAATAAGTGATATGATATGGCCATCATCATCTTGTGCCTTTGATCTCCATCTCCAAAGCACCGTCATGATCACCATCATCACCGGCTTGACACCTTGATCTCCATCGAAGCATCATTGTCGTATCGCCAACTATTGCTTCTACGACTATCACTACCGCTTAGTGATAAAGTAAAGCTATTACATGGCGGTTGCATTTCATACAATAAAGTGACAACCATATGGCTCCTGCCAGTTGCCGATAATTGTGTTACAAAACATGATCATCTCATACAACAATTTATATAATCACGTCTTGACCATATCACACCACAACATGCCCTACAGAAACAACTTAGACGTCCTCTACTTTGTTGTTGCAAGTTTTACGTGGCTGCTACGGGCTTAGAAAGAACCGTTCTTACCTACGCATCAAAACCACAATGATTTTTCGTCAATTTTGCTGTTTTAACCTTCAACAAGGACCGGGTGTAGTCACACTTGATTCAACTAAAGTTGGAGAAATAGACACCCACTAGCCACCTCTGTGCGAAGCACGTCGGTAGAACCAGTCTCGCGTAAGCGTACGCATAATGTCGGTCTGAGCCGCTTCATCCAACAATACTCGCCGAATCAAGGTATGACATGCTGGTAAGCAGTATGACTATTATCGTCCACAACTCTTTGTGTTCTACTCGTGCATATAACATCTACGCATAGACCTGGCTTTGATGCCACTATTGGGGAACGCAGTAATTTCAAAAAAATTCCTACGCACACGCAAGATCCATCTAGGTGATGCATAACAATGAGAGGGGAGAGTGTTGTCCACGTACCCTCGTAGACCGTAAGCGGAGGCGTTATGACAACGGGGTTGATGTAGTTGTACGTCTTCATGATCCGAACGATCCTAGCACTGAAGGTACCGCAACTCCGCGATCTACATACGTTCAGCTCGGTGACATCCCGCGAACTGTAGATCTAGCTGAAGTCGAGGGAGAGTTTCGTCAGCACGACGGCGTGGTGATGGTGATGATGAAGCTACCGGCCCAGGGCTTCTCCTAAGCACTGCAATGATATGACCGAGGTGGAAATCAGTGGAGGGGGGCACCGCACACGGCTAAGACAAATGTCAACTTGTGTGTTCTAGGGTGGCCCCTATATATATAAAGGAGCAAGGGGAGGCGGCCGGCCCTATAGGCAGCGCCAGGGGAGAATCCTCCTCCTAGTAGGGTAAGATTCCTCCTTTCTAGTCCTACTAGGAGGGAAGGAAGGAGAGGGGGAGGGAGAGGGAAAGAGGGGACGTGCCCCCCTCCCCTAGTCCAATTCGGACTCCCTTGGGGGGGGGGCGCCACCTCCTTGCTGCTGCCCTCTCTCCCCTAGAGCCCACTAAGGGGCCAATAACTTCCCGGGGGGTTCCGGTAACCCTCCGGCACCCCGGTTTTATCCGAAACCTCCCGGAACACTTCCGATATCCAAATAACATGGTCCAATATATCAATCTTTATGTCTCGACCATTTCGAGACTCCTCGTCATGTCTGTGATCACATCCGGGACTCCCAGCAACCTTCAGTACATCAAAACACATAAACTCATAATACCGATCGTCATCGAACGTTAAGCTTGCGGACCCTACGGGTTCGAGAACTATGCAGACATGACCGAGACTCATCTCCGGTCAATAACCAATAGCGGAACCTGGATGCTCATATTGGCTCCCACATATTCTACGAAGATCTTTATCGGTCAAACCGGATGACAACATATGTTGTTCCCTTTATCATCGATATGTTACTTGTCCGAGATTCGATCATCGGTATGTCAATAACTAGTTCAATATCGTTACAGGCAAGTCTCTTTACTCTATCGTTATCGACAAGTCTCTTTACTCGTTCCGTAATGCATCATCATGTAACTAACTCATTAGTCACATTGCTTGCAAGGCTTATAGTGATGTGCATTACCGGAGGGCCCAGAGATACCTCTCCGACAATCAGAGCGACAAATCCTAATCTCGATCTATGCCAACTCAACAAACACCATCGGAGACACCTGTAGAGCATCTTTATAATCACCCAGTTACATTATGACCTTTGACAGCACACTAAGTGTTCCTCCGGTATTTGGGAGTTGCATAATCTCATAGTCATGGGAACATGTATAAGTTATGAAGAAAGCAATAGCAACAAACTAAACGATCATCATGCTAAACTAATAGATGGGTCAAGTCAATCACATCATTCTCTAATGATGTGATCCCATTCATCAAATGACAACTCTTTGTCCATGTCTAGGAAAGTTAACCATCTTTGGTTAACGAGCTAGTCAAGTAGAGGCATACTAGTGACCCCCTGTTTGTCTATGTATTCCCACATGTACAAAGTTCCCGATTAATACAATTCTAGCATGAATAATAAACATTTATCATTGTCGGTGTACAAAAATAGGGGCACGCTTTTGTACCCCTTTACCTGTGCATGGGCAGTAGGAGCAGCATGTGACCACACCAAGCGAGCAGTGGAGGTGAGCCAAGGTAAGGCCGAAGCCCAAGACAATCAAAACAACATGAGGCCAAGACCACAAAGAAGCGAGAGGGGCGAAGCAGGTTCCCCCAACAAGACTCTTTCCGGGTGGCCTCGGCGGCCCGGCAAGACCCTTCAGGGACTGCTCGCCCTGTGAGGCGAGCCACCATTGAGCCCGGCCCATTTGGCGCCATCATCAGCGTGGGGCGGGGCTCAGGTGGCTACCTCTATGGTGGCATGCAGATCTTTGTGAAGACATATTCAAGATCGAGAGGAGGATTAGAAGATGGCGATCCTCGGCAAGATCCTTGCCGAGGAAGGCCACTGAACCCGGCAAGATCCTTCTTTGAGGGCGACAACTGCATACAGCAAGACCCTTGCCGGGCCACCCGGCAAGGCCCTGCGCCGAAGGCAGCCAGTGAGCCACCGCCCGAACGCGCCAACCAAGCTTCCACCACCGTTCACATGCAGCTGCCCATTAGCCAGCTGGGCGGGCACCTTCGTGGCAACATGCGGCTCGAGCCAACTCGCCGGCGCTGCGTGGCGGCATGCAAATCTTCGTGAAGGCTCCACCACCGCGCCACCTCGGCTGCACGGCTGCCTACGCCTACCACGCACCTCCAGGCAGGCGGCGTGTCAAAGCGAGGAAGGGCGGCCAGGCCGGGACAGGCCTGCGCCCGTTCCCGATAAAGCAAGGGACACCTAAGCTATGCATTAAATGCATCATCGATGTCTGACGATAAGCTCGAGCTGCTGTCGCCTTTCCATCTCACAGTGTGTCCTTTGTGGCAGCCCTTTCAACTATAAAAGAGGCCTATGGCATCTTGGAGAGGATTAACTCTTTCGAACCATGCGACCACGGCTAGTTAGAGAGCTCAAGAACTCTCGAAATAGACCCACCAAAAGCGGGACTAGGGTTTCGCATCCTCACGGCCCAACCTGGTAGCGATCCTTGTGCTATCTACTAGCCCTGCTCTCCTTGCAACCTGCGCCCGGCAACCGTGGTAAGGATTCTTGATCCCATAGGTGTCGTTCCACACCGACATCTTTGGCGCGCCCGGTGGAAGCGCAGTTGTGAGAATCTGTGCGGTAGATAGCCTAGCGGTTCTTCGTCGCCATGGCTCCTAAGAAGAAGTCGGCCACAGCGTCGGCTCGTTAGAGCGAATGACCCGTGCTTGGTCGCAGACGAGCAGCAGACCCGGTCGAGCAGGACCCAGACGCGGCCCGAGCACCAACATCGCCCGAGCGGTCGAACTGGCGAGCTGCGTCGTTCATCGCGCCGGATGACAAGCTACATGCTGCGGATCAAGGAGGATTTGTGCCCTTGCAGGCGGCCCGGGGCCCACGGGAATGTTCTTGTGCCACCCTGGCGGCGCAGGCGACCTCAAGATGCACACACGGGCCACGCGCTCTTCCCATGGTGTCTTGGCGCGAGCAGCATCACCACGCGTCGGTGACCGTGGGCACCGCCGTGGGAAAAACCTGTCGTCATCCGCCAAGATGAAGGGTTCAGCATGCTTGCCGAAGCGCTGGCGAAAATGGCCGTGGCAGTTGGGTCTTAATGGAGCTCCTTCTAACATAGTTAGAAATCGAAGCGCGCGATCACGCATGGCTATCACCGCCGCCCACGCCCGTGGCTTTGCCGCAGCGCAGCTACTCCTCAAATTCCCTCACGCTGCGGAGAAGCTCGGCCAGTGGAGGCCACCATCAAGCCTCGCCAGCCCGTCGCAAACAAAGGCGATCCGCAACGGCGGGAGCCCTCGGTCGGCGCTCACCGAGACACCACATCTTTGGCGCTGGGAGGACCGCGGCCTGACTCTGACCGTGCACTCTCCTCCTCTGCCAGCCCGCCCTTGCGGCATCGGCCCGTCATGGCGGCAATTGTGAAAACATCTCCATAGCACCGTCCGGCCAGCGGACCCTCGCGACCAGCGCCCGAGTCGCCGAGGAGCGAGCTCACGAACACTCGAACCACCGTCGGCGTCGGCACGACGTGCCGCCCGGTCGGACAAGCGGGCGGGACCCGCTATGGACCACCCGGCACCGGGGGAGCTCCGGACCTACCTTACTGGTGGGCTGCCCGGCCTTTACCGTGAGCTGTGGCAGTTCGGTGGCTGTCCCACCACTGCGTTCAAACCAGCGTCGGCGAAAGTACCGCAAGCAACACCCATCCGTCACAGGTTCTCGGCATCTACACCATCGTGATGCAGGCTCTTTGGGCTCGTGGCGACAAGGTGCTTGCCAACTATTCCGCGCTGAAGCCCAATGTGATGTCTTGGTTGATGCACTTGCGGTGGATTCCATTTCTTCTTGGTGGGATCTGTGCCATGAGTTAGTTAGGCGCCTTCATGGGAGGCCACCAAGCTCATGGCCAGGCCAGTGATCTGCATATCATTCCCGAGAAGGAAGGGGAGACCCTACGCAAGTACATCTAGAATTCAGCGGATGCGATACAACATCGGCGATCATCCCACCGTTGTGATTAGCGCATTCCACCTGAACATGCGTGTCGCAAGATCTGTGAAAAACTGGCGATGACCAAAGTTAAGGATGTGGGCGAGCTCTCGTTACGGCGATAGGTGCGCTGAGCTGAAGAGGAAGGAAATACCCAGCGAAGGCGGTGGCGAAACCGACTCTACCGATGAAGCGCATACTACCCCAGCGAAGAAGGGTCGGCGTCACAACAGGAAGCGCAAAAGGCAAGGCCGTGCTTGCCATTGAGAATCGCGACACGGCAAGAAGCGTGGCGACCAAAGGAGACCGCCCGGCAAGCGTGGTGGCCAAGAGGCCGCCCCGGCAAGGACAACCCGCAAGAGAGGCCGCCGAGCGCGACAATTAACAAGAAGACCATGATCACGATGAGGACGATGAGTCTGGTGAGCAAGGGTTCCAGAAGGCTACAAAGGCCATGTGCGTCGATGGCGGCGCCTCGCTGCATACCTCTCATCGCCAGCTCAAGCATTGGGCGTGTGAGATTATAGTAGCAGAGCCATCGTTCGACGCTCAGAAGCCAATGAAGTGGTCCAGCACGCCCCTCATCTTTGACGTCGAGACCACCTGGCCGCACTACATGATCGGTGTTTCATTATTGGTCTCACCAACGATCACGCCAACCTCGGGGTGAACAAGATGTTGGTTGGCGGCGGGACCCGAACAGAACACTGATCTACGCTGTCGTGATCAAAGTTGCAAATCCCTGATGGAGACCTCGAGAAGCGGGCATGTTTCAAGGGGTCAATCGAGGAGAGCCAGCCGAAGGAAAGGTCACCTGCCCATGGCGTTTGGAGGAGAGTTGAACTACGGGACCGGAGAGGATCGTCTTGGCGTGGCAGAGATCCCTTTGCCCTACAATGGGATCCTCGGCCGCCCGGCACTAGCCAAGTTCATGGTGGCGTCACACTACGCCTATAACATGCTAAAGATACCCGGGCCGTTAACCATCATCTCCGTCCCCTCCGACAAGAAGGACATGCTGATCTGCGCCGACCAGCTCTACCGGGTAGCAGTTGCAGCGGCTGCCGCCAAGGCACCTGCTCCTACCGCTGAAGCCCGGGGAGGGAAGAAGAAGCCCGACAAGACCTCTCGCACCCACTCCAGCAAGCGCACCTCCTCGGAGTTATGTGCTACCGTCGAGGACGTGCCAGAGAGCTCTACCGACATGAGCAAGAGACCCAGGATCGAGCCGCCGCAGACCAAGAAGGTGCCCGTTAGGGAGGATGGCACGGGAGGGGCCTTCACCATAGGCTCCACCATCGACAGCAAATAGGAAGGCGCGCTTGTTACCTTCCTGTAGGCGAATGTCGACGTGTTTGCATGGCAAGCATCCGACATCCCCGGTGTTCCCGGGGGAGGTGATTGAGCACCACCTAGGTTATGCTGCCCTCATGCGCGGCCCGTCAGCGGAAGGTCGAGAATCGGCCTCTGGAGGCGGGAGTTCATCACGAGAGGAGATCGGGAAGTTGGGCGGCGGGTTTGGTGAGAGGAGTGC
The DNA here is from genome assembly GCA_021605205.1 of Aegilops longissima. Lineage (NCBI taxonomy): Eukaryota > Viridiplantae > Streptophyta > Magnoliopsida > Poales > Poaceae > Aegilops > Aegilops longissima. The sequence continues at coordinate 269,775,141 of CM038681.1, forward strand.
TCCACCCGGCGTGGTTGGCCAATCCAGTGAGTGGTGCGCCAAAGGCGAATGGGAAGTGGAGCACTGTGTATTGGTTACGAGATATCAATAAGGCTTGCCCTAAGGACCCCTTCCGTTCCAGCGCGCCGACTAGATTGTTGACTCCGGCGGGTGCAATCTGCTATCATTCCTCGGCGCCTACCGAGGCTACCACGGAT